>VZRQ01002785.1:859365-883099 GCA_013397975.1 Machaerirhynchus nigripectus | reverse complement strand
TTTTTTCTTTCTTTCTGAATACAGAATCACAGAATGGTTTGGGTTGGAAGGGACCTTAAGGATCATCTTGTTCCAACCCCCCGCCATGGGCAGGGACACCTTCCACTCGACGAGGTTGCTCCAAGCTCCAGCCTGGCCTTAGACCCTTCCAAGAATGAGGGAATATCCTACTAAAAGCTCTCAGATTCCCAGGGAGTGTGTCTGGATACCAGCAATATGACTGTAGGGAAAAAAGTCCTAGAACTATATAGAATTAAAACTATTTAAATTTATTTCAGTCAATCTGCTGAGATTCATACTTTAAAAAAAAAAAATCAGCCTGTTTGCAAATAAACTTAAAAAAAATAGCTAAAATTTTAATTTCTTCTCCTTTCTTTACCTGTCATCCCATGTCACCCGAAAGAGAGAGTCAGACTTCACACTCAAGTCTGTCTTAGTTTGAATCCCTTCACAGCAGCTTCAGAACAGAGTGAGAGAGATGTCATGTATGGACCAGGTCTGACCTTTTCATCAAGACCTCATTCTGTTTGTTGTTCCCAAAAGTCTCACAGCCGGTTGCATGCACTGATTTTGTTTGCAAAAGGATCTAGAGGGTGATAATTGGAAAAAAGATTAACACAGGCAGAACAAATGTGTGCTGCAGCTGAAACCAGCTCTTTGGGGTTTGTAAATGTGACTCTGAAAGGAGAATTACATTATATCAGAATTAATACAATTTTTCTTCAAGCAAGGAGGGAATCAAATGTTGGAAGGTGAATAAATTATTTATTCTCACCATGACCAGGCTTTTTGTCCACCTACCTTTCCCTCATGTTGCCCCATAACTTTTAGAGTAGAGGAAGAAGATGTGATTCTGGTTGGCCCTTAATCTCAGCACATTTCTACAAACCTGGGGAAATTAGATTTGCCAATTCAAGCTGTGGCACGTGCAAAGAGCCTCTTGTTGAATAGCCCAAATAAATCCTTTCACCCCAGAATGCTGGGCAGGAAAAGAAGGCAGCCTTGCAACAATCCTGGCAGACCTGTGGTTCTCAGCTCCCACCTCAAACCCTGTCAGTAGTGTATTTAAATTAATCCATTCCTATTTTATATATATAGGAAATATAAAACTGGAGTTGAAAGGGCTTGAAGGGACCTTGGAAGGTCAACTTGTCCATCCTCCTGCTTCAGGACAAACACAACTCTGTGTAAACCCGTCCTTCCAGGCAGTGTCTGCTCTGAGGAACCTCTGAGGCTGAAGATGTTCCTGCTGTCTCCGCTAACCTGTTTCAGTCCTTTTTTCTTTCTGTGAGCATCTTAAACTCCAGTTAAACTATTTCATTGTTCTGGATGATTAAAGGTAAGATTTTAAACCGACAGTCTCATTAGATTTTCCCATAATGTCAAGTAGCCTGAGACTAAACATCCTTCTCCTGAATAATGAACATCCTTGTCTCCTCTCTTTTCTGAGGAAAGCATCTCTCCATCCTCTTGAATTCTTGGGGCTGCCCAGTGCAGGAGTTGGACTCAATGGTTCTTGTGGGTTCCTTGGAACTCAGGATATTCCATGATTCTGCGTGAGGTGGGATTCCAGTGCCATTTTGCTGTTGTCCTTCTCAGCTCATTTCCAGTCCAAGAGCTGCCTCTGGAACAAGCCTGGCTTTGAAATCCCATTGAACTTGGAAGGCCAAAGCTGAGGTTTGCAGCAAAAACCAACCACGGCCCAACTAATATGTAATGTGAATAAAAATCTTTAGGACACCTATTTACTTGGACAAATCTTCTCTAAATATCATTCTTATCAGGACAGAATAAGACCTAAGGTTGAGAATTTCTGAGTTCCCAAATAATGCTTTGAAAACATGACTGCTTCTGACCAACAAATGTATTAGTCTGACCTCATTAACCATCCAGTTTCCTGCAAGATATTTAGCAAAGACCCTTTGAGCACAAAAAGGCAAAATCCAGCTGGGTTATCTTTGCCACACCAGGGGTTTAAGCCATTTGAAGGAGGACATTTTAATCTATTTAGGTGTTACATTAACCTGTTTTAAATAACCATGAAGTAATATATATTGAGATTTCTATTTCAGTTTGGATCAATTTTATCTTTAGTTTCATGCCTTTCAATTGCTTTGATAGTTCTGTCATTCAAAAAAATAGAGTTATTTTTATGGTGAAACCCAACAACGTGCAAAAAATATGATGGATTCAACAGAAAAGTTCTGAGTAAACAACTTTTGGTTTGCTCGTGTGGGTGAGCAACCTTCTAAGTTTCAACGATCAGTAAACCTCCAAAGGCAAATTTTTCTCCAGATTTATAGCAAAATTCTACAAAATAACTGTTTTCCATTATGCTTGCTCAAAAGGATTGTGAAACTGTGCGCTGAGCCTGGCATTTGGATGGGATGCAGCCTGTAACAAGATGCAGATACAGGGGATGCTTTTGGGCAGGGGCTCGATGCCAAAAGCCTTAATTTAGTCTAATACAGACACATGATCGAGTGTCATGCGCATGAATGGTTTAGTGAATTAATCATTTGAGTCATGGGGGTTTTTTGAGGGGCTTTAGGGTAAAAAGGGTGAGAAAACAAGAAGGTAGACAAGTCTCGAGATGTGAACAGAGTAAACACGTAGAGCTCAGTATCTGAAGTGTTTTGCATTGAGCACATCAAGATCTCACTGGAAAAAAACAGGTGCTGCAGCTTCAGAGTACAACAGGTTTAGGTGGTCAAATGGCTTTGGAAATCCCTGCCATGAAAACCTCTCAATAACAAAATCCAATCACAAATTCAAGAAGGAAATCAGTCTAGATTTTTCTGTGTAGTTACCATATAATAGGAGTGATTTTATCAAGGAAAGTAATAAACTGCTACTTGCAAACTGAAAGACGGGAAATTTAGGTTGCCTATATGGAATCAATTATTCCCTGTGAGGGCAGTGAGGCCCTGGCACAGGGTGCCCAGAGAAGCTGTGGCTGCCCCTGGATCCCTGGAAGTGTCCAAGGCCAGGTTGGATGGGGCTTGGAGCACCCTGGGCTAGTGGAAGGTGTCCCTGCCCATGGCAGGGGGTTGGAATGGGAAGAGCTTTAGGTCCCTTCCCACCCAAACCATTCTGTAATTCTGGGATTCTCGATAAATATTTGGGGGGTTTCTGATGCAAACAGCAACATTTTCTCTCTGACTTATATGTGTGTATCACAAATACACACTTTATAATCTTTTTTTTTAATAAATAAAATGTCTATCTCATATTTTGAAACTTTTTCAGTTCATTTTTTTCCTCTCTACAGTTACCAAACCTGTGGATGTTGCTCTCTCTGATCCTCCCCCGACTGTCACCTTTTTGGCATTCAGTCACAGTGCTTAAAAGAGAAGTTTCTTCTTGAGTAAAAATACAATGGGATTTGATGAATCCCACGAGAAAATTGCAGAGGGGAAGGAATCAGATTCAGAATGCCTCATTTTCACAAAATGCAGACAGACAGAATGCATCTGTATAAAATATTACTCATAATTTTTAGCCAGACGATGACAAAGCAGAAGTGAGAACAGTGTGTTTCTTATGGCAAGTGAGACCTCTGAGAAACAGAGGAGGCCAAGAAAAAAGCTCTGTGGGACATTGTCCTGATTTGGCTGGCATAGAGATAATTTTCTTCCCAGTAGCTGGCTCAGCGCTGTGTTTTGGATTCAGCAGAGGAAAAATGTTGATAACACACTGATGTTTTAGTTGTTGCAAGTCATGCTTAGTCTACACCAAGGACTTTTCAGTTTTCCATGTTCTGGGAGGGAGCATGGTCAGGACAGCTGGATGAATTGGTCAAGGGGATATTCCACTCCATAGAACATCATTCCCAATATTTAACCTGGAGAACTTGACCAGGAGGGGACAATCACTGCTGGGGGAAGGGCTGGGCATGGGTCAGCAGCTGGCGAGCAATTGTGTTGGGCACCACTTGCTTCTCTTGGGTTTTGTTCTGTTGTTGTTGTTGTTGTTGTTGTTCTTCTTCTTCTTCTTCTTCTACTTCTTCTTCTTCTTCTCCTTTTCCTTCTCCTTCTTCTTCCTTCAGCGTTACTATTTTTTTATTTCAATTATTAAACTGTTCCTATCTCAACCCACAGGGTTTTGTTTGGTTTTTTTCCGTTTCTCCTCCTTATCCCACCCGGGAAGAGCAGGGGTGGGGTGACCAAGGGGCTGTGTGGTACTTGATTGCTGCCTGGAGTTCAGCCACGACAGACATTTATGGCTGGGCTATCAACCACATTCACAGCTAGGGAGTATTGAAACTCTGGTGTGAGTTTGAACAAAAGGCTTCAAGATTCAGGCCACCATCAGCATGACAGGCTATTACAGTGAGAACTCTGATTGCAGGGTGAGGAGTAGGCTCTAAAACAGCACCCTCTCGTCCTTGAGGAAGATGATGGGATCAGTAAATTCATGTTGAACAGCCAAGCTGGAAGAGGGATGCCTTGAAGTGGCTACCTACAGAGGCTAGACAAGAACAAGAGAATAAAAGTAGGTATTTACTTGAAGGCCTTCAAAGGTACACCCTGGACAGTCAAAAAGGCTCCACCCAAAATGGATGCTGGGTCACGGGGTCTTCACACGTTTATAAGTTTGGTCCATTTGCATATCAGGGTTAGTTCTCCAATTATAACTTCAGTTAATGATGTAATTACCCCAAGTTTGCCCCCCGTTCAAAAGCTTTTAGTTTACACATTTTTGGGGCCTGGGACAGTCGAAGTGTCCTTGGAGAGCAAACCTAGAGAGGGTTTGTTATGTTTACCCAGCATGAGAGAACAGTGGTTAACAGGCCACACGAAACTTCAGAGTTACACACTAGGCAGTACAAGATGTGAAAAATAGAAAAGTTAAAACCTAAGGCATCAGAGGACTGAATCAGAACTGACTTTCTTTAGAATAATTACCTGGTGCAACTTCACAGATGCAATGCAAGTGGGTAAATGCATCTCATTACTTCTTTAAATTACCACTTGTATTGAAATAATGCAGTAGTTTATTTAATTTTATTCAGTTTTTGCACATCAGACATGACATTTGGCCACATGAAATCAGAAAATAAAGGAATGGTAGAATGTGCAATGTAACACTCATTACAACAGTGAGGATGTGAAAAGTTCAGTCTTTTGTCTTGGGAGAATGAAGAAACCTTTCAAACAAGAAGCTGAAATTTGTCAACATCTACCTAATATTTACATTTGGAGTGTTAGTGGTGTCCACGTTATGCAAAGTCTCCCAGGACAATCCTGGAGAAATAAAGAAATGAACTGCAAAAAGTTTTTGGGGGCTGTGAGAAGTGCCATACACTGATAAACTCTTATCAAAAAGAAACATGAGGAAGAAAACTTGATTATCAGTATTACTTAGAATAATAGCAAATTATAATTATTATTAGTTAGTAATTACAACAATGTTACTTTTCCTGTGGGGAGATAACCACAAATGCAGAACAATTCTTTAGGTCAGGAAGGAAAATACTGGTGAGAAGCAACAGCTGGAAAAGTAAAACTAGAGGTACTCCAGTGGCTGGAAGGACAGAGATGTTTAAGAGTGAAACGGGGTCCCAAAGGAGGCAGTGGATTTTCCATCTTTGGCTCTCCGCAGATCAGGACTGGATGTTTTTCTGGAAGCAGTGCAGGACAAGTGGGTGAGCTCTCATGAGCTTTGTTCTGCAAGATGTCACCATGATTGATCTGCTGGTCCCTTCTGCCCGTTAACTCGGTGTTTATTAATCACACAGGAGTGACTGAATTCCCAGAGCCCCGTCCCAGCAATGCACAGAGCTCAGTTAAAAACCTCTGCTGGATCATTCTTGTCCCATGATTAGCCTGACTCTGTGGGCCAAAAGCAATATATTTTCACAGCTCACTCTTCTCTAAACACTGACGCAGCATTTCAATGTGAAGTTTCATGTTGACCTTCATACTACCCTCATGGCTTTTATTTTTCAATTCATTTCTTCTCATTAAGGGTTATTAAGAGTTATTTTCAATTGAGTTATGGATGAACTTTGTCTCCAAGAGTCAGACTGTCTTTATTATTTCTATTTTGACAATTAATGACTTTTAAAACAAATGTCCTCACATTTGTAAACAACAACAACAAAAAAGATTTCATCAAATCATAGAATGGTTTGGATTGGAAGGAACCTTAAAGATCATCTAGTTCCAACATGTTGAGCAGGAGCCCAAATAAAATCTTGTGTAGTGCTTTGTGCAGTGAAGCATTTAATTGAAAATTAAAGAATATTTTTAGATCTTTCCCATTATAATCAGATATTTTTTAGCAGTGAGGAGCAGATGGATAAATACTTTCTGGTTAGGCACATACCATTTTCTCCATCAGCAGCTACAATTTCCTGTCAGATATCAGCATGCTGTGGAAAAGATTTCCTGTGCAGCTCTTGACAGAAGGTGAAGTTTGCTAAAGAAATGCGAACTGCCCGCGTGCACAATCTTTTCTGTCAGCAGCTTCCCTCCTCTAGCAGGTAAAATCAAAATCCTCAGCACCTGCACATCTATCCCAAAGCTCTGTGAATTGTCTCCTGATACCTCTTCATGCTTTCCCCAAACCAGCTTAGATATTTTTTGAAAAATATGTTGGGTATGAATTCACTGGCCCTCCACTCTAAGATGGTTTTAGCTGCTGTGTAGGCAGAGGTGTAAAACAGAGAAGCTGCTGAGTTAAGCCACCCCAAACCCTATTCGCTCCTCCAGCACAACTTTCTATCCTTTTATTGCTGCCCGTCACTCTCTTTCTATCCAAACCAAGGCCACCACTGTCCTTCCAGGACAATGCTGACCCACAGATGCTTTTTTCACGCCCAGAGTCATCTCCTTGGGACAAGACAAGAGGAAACAGCCTCAAGCTGCATCAGGGGAGGTTCAGATTGACAATAGAAAAAATTTCTTCATGGAAAGGGTTGTCAAACACTGGAACAAGATCCCCAGGGCAGTCCTGGAGTCACCATCCCCAAAAGTATTGAAAGAAACCCCACATACGAGAATACCGCACATGTGGACAGGATTTAGGGATGAACATGGTGGTGGTGCTGGGCTGACAGTTGGACTTGATGATCTCAGAGGTCTTTCCCAACTTTCATGATTCTGTGAGTCCTTGAGATGCCCATTTGGGTTGTTCCAGCACCGGAAGATGAGTACAAGGTGCTGTTGCCTACCAACACAACAATCTCTTAGGGCTGGCAGGGCTCTGCTGCAGCCAAAGTTCCTAAAAGTGCCACAGAGAAGGGTGCTTGGTCTGTGGTGTGCAGCAGCTGGGTCACAGTGACACAAGAATTAAAACAGTGCAATCAAATAACTTGAATCTTCTTTTCCTTAGGACACCTTTCTTTACATTGAATGTGCTCTGCATCTATTTTATTTTTTTGAGGTGTCTGTGATTGAAAGGAGGGCTTTCAGTCACGAAATTCAGCAGGTGCAACAGAGAACCTCTAAAGATACTCAGCTTTCTCTGTCCTTTTTTACTAATTTCAGAAGGTCTTGCAAAGCAGGTGTCTTGAAAGATTTTAAAATTTTTTTAGCATAAAGGTGGTTACGCAGAAAAGCAGAGGATGTCATTTCTTAACAAGATTTTCTTCTAGTCCCCTCCTGATAATGACTCTGAGAATGAAAGTAATTCAGGCTGACAGGTCCTCACTGCCTGTAGTACAGCACGCAGAGAAATAGCATAAGGCTCCTTAAGTGTAAAGTGATGAAAGCCACGAGGGCTTCAGAAACACGCAGAGCAGGGGAACACGATGGTGCTTTGAGCAGGATCCATTTCTTGAAATAACCTGACTCCAGCAAGTGGATAAAAGTTTCTGTCATTTCTGTTGCAGAATTTCCGCGTATCACGTATAAGACTCTTGGAAGTTTTATTCCTGGAAAGTTCAGCTGTGACTGGAAGACTTGAGAGTGAGGGATTAAAAAAAAAATCCCCAAAAACCTCTGAGCCAAAGATGTGGTGTAGAATATAAACACGTTTTCAGAGAGGATCACATTTAGACGCATTGCACAGAGATGTATTTATTTTTTGAATAACCACATTACTCAAAGCAGTTTAGCAACAGGCAGGAGGGAACTGCCTCAAGACATTGAAAATGCTTGTTGTAACCCTGCAATGCGTTTGGAAGGCTGTAAAAATAATAATAAAGCTTCCCAATAGCCGGCAGAGCTAAGAGAAATGGAAAAGCTAAAACAAATGAAATATAAAGCAGAACGGTTATGAAATAACATCTGGATATCTCAGGGTACACCCTGAAGCATCTTCTTTGGGGAAAAAAAAAAAGAAGACAGTATGTGGCTGATTGAAATAATGGTTTTGCTTGAGTGAAAGCTGCCAGGTTGATTGGCAAATGCACTTCCTGTGAAGTTTTCTGTGCTAAAAGAGTCTCTAAGGTGCTCCTCACTGTGGTAAGGGAGAGTGGCACATCCTCACGTGTTGATAACACCCTGTTCCCTACCCCTGCTGAGAAATTCCAGTGACACCAAGGTAAGACTCCCAACTAGGGCAGCCTTATCCCCTCTCAGCCCTGACAGAGCATTCAGTCAGCACGCAGAGATTGTGTGTGATGGTCACAAAAAGAAACCCAGCCATGAACTGTGTCTCAGTGAAGCTCATCAACTCTGCTTCTGTTCCAGTGCAGACAGAAAAAGATAGTTATCAGAAGATAGTCTTTGGCAACCATCAATAGAACAGGTTTTTTTCGTTCTTAAAACATTATTTCTTTGTTGTTTCTTTCCAGTCCCAAGAAGCTGGTTCCTGAGAAAACAGTGACTTAAGAGACTGTTCTGTCATCTTGTGTAGATAGATGGCTGTCAACCCTCCGTACTTATAAATATGGAATAAAATTTCACATATAAGCCAACACGTACAGATTATAGTTAAGTTTATGTAGACAGAAGTATTTCCAACCACAGAAGATTTTTCCTGTGATCTATTTTACCATTTGCCATCATTACCAGAGATTTTATTACACCTCTCAGTCAGAAGCTGGGACTGTGGAGATTTTTGAAACATGGAAGGATCTTCCACGAGGCTCTGCAAGGCCTGGGAAAAGAATAAAGTGTCTGAGACTACTCCCATATGTGATGCTTTTTTTTCCTGGCATGTTTCTTGACCTGAATAATATTCTTATCCCTGAGGTGATAGACATTCATGTGAGAAAAGCTACATCTCCCCAGAAGAAAGCATATTAGCATTGTATCCATGAAAAGTGTTGAAGCAAAAGATGTTTTAACAGAACAGCTGAACACAGACAGCAATTAGTTTCCTTCCCTTCTTCTGGGGCTTTTTATATAAAATCCCACGAGGTTTTTGCATTTACCTATTTTGCTACAGACCATTCTGCCACATTTAAAATGGCCTTCAAGGCATTTTCAGAAAGCTATGAATCAATGTCAGGCTTGCAGAGATGTTACAGACCCTGAGCACTGAGCACCCACAATGAAGATTGCAGCTAACAGGGCTGAACTCTTAGGAGACACAAAGAGGAAGCATTAGCAAAGGGAAGGCTGCCAAGCTTCTCAGAGGAGCAGAAGTAATTCTTTCCTCACTGCTCTTGCTGGTTCCCCATTCGGGCTGTGTTTATAATAAACAGGGGAGTTGATTTATAAGAAATCCAAAGGGTTTTTTACTATGCAGTGTCTGAGTCTGAACATGTAAAATGTAACTGTAACCACCAGGACAGTGGTAATTATCATATTTGGGTTATTACACCTTCATTTCTTGCCAAGCAACTCCTTTCAGTACCTCTTTTCCCTCTTTAATGCTCATTCTTCTCTTTGAATCTAATAGATGCCAGTAAAGATTTTTTTTTTTCACCTTAGAAGTTGATTTGCTCCCCAGCTGCTTCATCATCTTGGTGTGCAGGTAACCTCTGCACATCCTGTGGATGGGTTCAACCTGGCTCTTTGGAGTGCTCCTGAGGTTCATTTCCCATTAAGAGGGACCCATTCAGTCTTTCTCTCCATGAAAAATCAAAATGAGGAGGGGTTGCTGTCCTCTTCTTGAGGCTTCTTTCCTGTCAGGATGTAAAGAAAATTATAAAATAACAGCAGTGTGTTGTAGCACCGAGTTAGGAACCAAGAGAGGGAGCTCAGGTTGGAGAGCTAGAAGGAAAAATGTGTAAACTCCATAGGGAATCGTGGTACTTCCTCATTCCTGAGCAACATCACTAATAAAATTATAAATAATCAAAAATATTTCGGATAAGACAGTTTTATAGCAAACCTCAGTGAAGAACATCAACACACATCAAATGCCAGATTTGCCTCTTGGTAGCTGAGTATTTGGGAGAGAACAGTGGAGATGCCATTATCATCTACGAGGGCCAAATCTGAAGTGATTTAGGCTCAGTGCCATGAATTTTAGCAGCACTTCAATGTGGTGTTGTATTTCCTGTTCTTACTAAATTTTCTGCCCTGTCCACACGGCTCTCCCCACTCCTATCCCTGACCACTCCCCTGGGTTCTCCCTATTGATCTCCTGGTACCCCAACTCCATCTGTGTAGTCCATGTGCTCTCTCTGCCCCCCTCATCTCCAGATAAATGAAGGCTCCATGCCATGTGACACCCTCTCTGCCTTGGGGCAGCTCTCTCTGCCTTGGGGCACCAGCCCCTCTCTGCACTGGGGCACCAGCCCCTCTCTGCCTTGGGGCACCAGCCCCTCTCTGCACTGGGGCACCAGCCCCTCTCTGCCTGGCCTGGCCATGCCATGTGCTGGCTCCCGACCTCCGGGGGCCCGCACATGTGCCGGTGCTGGGCTCCTGGGGGCCATGGAATAAAGAGCTTCTCCAGCCCCATGCAGGAGCCTTCTCACCTCCTTTATCACCATCTCTGTTGTGGGGCCACAGCCAGCCGGAGCGAGTGAGGGGCAGCCTGGGAGAGGCCACGGGGTCAGCGCGGCCGCTCTCCCTGAGGGACCCGCCCAGCGCTCTCCGGGCAGCCTGTGGCACGCCACACCAACGCAAGAAACTCCAAAACACAACGCTTCAAATGCTTTCCAGGCTCTGTTCTTTACTACATCTGAACCCTTGTTTCCATTTCTCTCAAAAAGGAGAGCACAAACCATTCTTATCACTTAGAGTTTCTGTTTAGAGATGGAAAAATCGATGCTTTCAAACTCTCTATGGAAGAAAGAAAAAAGCAGACAAGATTGTTTAACAAAAATAAATGAGGGCTTGGAATTGGTGCCGTTTACAGGGCAGTTGGTTCCAGCTCTTGCCAAGTAATTTTCATTCACATTTCTTGTCTGGAAGAATTTCTGACCACAAGTATCTGTGGCATTTTTTATCAGATAAATATTATATATATCATATATCGCATAAAGAGTTGTGATTGTTAGGTAAAAGTTTCCAGGGAGCAGCCAAGTAACTGAGTACTTTTCACGGGTTTTTCTTTACAATCACATCACACTGAAAAGCTTGAAAAAATCTGAAACATGAAACAAACTTTTTTTTCTGGGATGGATGTTGTCACTTTGCTTTTCTTTTCAGAAAGCTTTGAATCCATCATCCAAGTAAGGTTTATGGGAATACAGACTCTAGACTATGGATAAAAATATGAATAACTGCAGAACTGGACCACTGGAAGAAGTGAGTGCACATTAAAACGGGATGAATTTAGCTGAGTGATGAATTTTATTTTTGTTTTCTTGCGATTTAGGAGTAATTACTTCCATTAAGTCCAAATATTGCACCGAGAACCAAAGGGCTAATGGGGCTTCTCCTCACCTTTCAACACCAGCCAAGCCAAACCCACAGCAGGAGGAAGGAGCTCATAACCCCTTCCTTACTCCCTCCCTCCTCCCTCCCTCCCTGAGTCAGGTCACCGTATTTTTAATGTGCCACATCTCAGTAACCAGGCTCCTGCATGTCCCACGGGCACCTCCTTCCTGTAGCCACCCCAAATCCTCTGCTGCTTATTGCAAACTAACGGAGTTCTTTACTTCTGCTAGACCCTCTGGACTGAGGTGTGCAACCCTTTCCAAGTGACTGCAGGACATTTATTTGCATGGCAAAGGGATGTATTTGGCTGCTCTGAGATTTTGGCCTTGCTGCTGTTCCCCCTCTTCCCCTGCAGCACAGCTGCCACCGCTCCGACACCGGGGAGACGCGATCCAATCCCATTTGTGATTCCGCGTGCAAACTCCCAAACGAGCTCTAATGCAATCCAATTAGGAGAGGTGGGGAAGCAGAGCAGGAATCTTGATTAGCATCTACACGCATTAGCATTTGCAGCAGACCAGACAAAGTAATAAGCTGTTCCCAAAATAAGTGAGTGGCGTGCGTGGCACATGTAAAACAGGGTGTGGGATTAAAACCTTGCAGCTTCGTTGCCAGTGTCTACATGTTAAAAGTCACCTCCCAAGGTCCCCTACTTCATCCTCAGCCATGGTATGTCAGCTTCCAAGCCCCCTCCTTGCTGCAAGGACAGCTGTGACAGTGCTTTGGCCACATCCTCGCTGGCTTCAGTGGAGCTGGATCATTGTAAAAAAAGCTGGAATATGCTTCTATGTGACTTCCATTATTATTCGTAGAATCATGGAATGATTTGGGTTGGAAGAGACTTTGAAGGCCATCCAGTTTTGGCCGTCCCCTGCCAGGTGCAGAGACACCTTCCTCTAGACCAGTTTGCTCCAAGCCCCATCCAACCTGGCCTTGGACACTTCCAGGGATCCAGGGGCAGCCACAGCTTCTCTGGGAAACCTGTGCCAGGGCCTCCCCACCCTAACGGAGAAGAATTTTTTCTATTATTTAATCTAAATCTATTGTCTTCCAGTTTGAATCCATTTCCCTTTGTCCTGTCACTACAGTTCTTGATGAAGTGTCCCTCTCCAGAGACTGAAAGGCTGCTTGGAGATCTCCAAGCAACCTCCACAACAGGAAAGACGTTTTTTGTATTTATATGGGATTTTTTGTATTTCAGTTTGTGCCCATTGCTTCTTCTTCGTTCATTTGGCACCACTGAGAAAAATCTGGGTCCCCACATCAGGTACTCATCCATGTTGGTAAGATCTGCTCCCAAACCTTCTCTCCTTGAGGCTGAACAACCGTATTGTTGTTGTTCAATTCAGCATCTCCTCATGTGACAGATGCTCCAAGCCTTCAATCAGCTTCAGGGGCCTTCAGAGGATCCTCTCTCCCGTATTCTTGTTGCTGTTGTGCTTAGGATCACAAACTGGGCATGCAGGGAGGTCTCAGCAGTGCTGAGTAGTGAGGAACCTCTACATGGTACCCTGAACTGGACCATTTTGAGGATGGGATGAAGCCACCACACCTTCACATACCCCGAAAAGTGCCCCACAGCCAGGCCATCAGCTCACAGAAAGGAAAGTTCTTACTCTGCAGTGGGCCTGCCATGCATCCTTAGATCTGCCAAGTTGTGTTAGACTGGGCTTGTTTTTGTTCTCAATCCAGCTAGTTTTCACAATGAAATTTTCATTCAAGTTACTGATTTCTAACATGGGTCAAGAATTCTGCAGGGTTAGATGGGATATTGGGAAGGAATTGTTCCCTGTGAGGGTGGGGAGGCCCTGGCACAGGGTGCCCAGAGAAGCTGTGGCTGCCCCTGGATCCCTGGAAGTGTCCAAAGCCAGGCTGGAAAGGGCTTGGAGCACCCTGGGATAGTGGGAGGTGTCTCTGCCCATGGCAGGGGGATGAAATGGAACTGGATGATCTTTGATGTCCCTTTCAACCCAAACCATTCCATGACTGTATGATTAGTTTTCCTGGGAACTATTTGAAATGCTGACTTTTCCATCAATGTTATCCCAAAATTTTACTCCTAACCAACCAAAGAACTCTCCCTAAATCCCCAGAACCTTCTGGCTCAAAATGCACTTTGCAGCTCACAAAATGTGCTTGCACTATGTTTGTTCTCCTGGAAACATTGGAAAAATCGATAAAATTTCATCTCTGATGAGATTTTCTGACTCAAAGTCACATCTTCTAGGTAAGGTATGGGACCCTCGGACACTGTGGGTCACCTTGGTTCATTTGGATTCTGGAAAAAACATTTTATTTGTAAGTGGGAGTTCAGCCAGCCTTGATATTCCCAAGAGGATGAATCATAGACAAGTTCTGAGCATCTGCAATTTCCATGTTGCTCTCATTATTAGAAGCCCATTTATATTTAACAATGTAGAAGATCAGAATTCCAGTGAAATGAGCATGGAAAAACACTATGAAGGGGTCTAGGAGACTCAGGCTGAAATGCTTGGGGCACTATTTTCTATTCAGTTCTATCTTCCTTTTTCTATTATTTCTGGGAAAGAGTCTTGTAAAGTGGCTTATATTTACTCTGGAAGGTAATTGAATACTGTATTCATACAGTTTGACAAGGACTCTTTTGTGGAAAAAGAATTTATTTACTGATAAACTGACCAGCTAATCCACTTTTTTGTGGAGTTTCTTCACAAGTTCTGCTGGTCAGGTTGCAATCTCCCTCCTAAAAGCTGTGCTTCTCCTGTGCTGCTGAATCGTTTGCAATAGTTACAAAGTCATCACTTGCAGCTACCAGCTGTGAAATTGTTATGAAGAACTTCAAATAAAAATTATAAAATTCCAGCTACTTCTTTTTAATTTTTTTTTCTCTTCATCCTTACCCTCCCAAACTGAATAAATCAACTGAAGTTCAGTCTCTCTGTGTGCTCCAAAGGACATGCGTATTTCCAAGTTGCAACAGGGGATGCTTAGATTTGATATTGGGGAAAATTTCTTCATGGAAAGGGCTGTCCAGCCTGGCCGAGCTGCCCAGGGCAGTGCTGGAGTCCCCATCCCTGGAGGGATTTAAAAGCTATGTGGATGTGGCACTTGGGGACATGGGTCAGTGGTGGCCTTGGCAGTGCTGGGTTTATGGTTGGACTTGATGATCTTAGAGAGCTTTTCCAACCTTAATGATTCTGTGATTCCGTGAATATTGAGTTCTACCATGGTGTTTGAGCAGGAAGAGAACTCAAGCATCAATCTTATTAATTTGCCTTACTGTCTGTGCCGTTGGGACCTTTCTGGAGATTCCGCCCGTGGTCTCATTTAGCACATTTGTGCTTCCCACCTTTCACCCCTCTCGTCTCCCACTTTGCCCATTTCTAATCGCAGGCTGTCGTTTCCCTGTGTCACACCTTTCCCTGTTGTGGGAGAAGGAAATGATTCATCCAGATTGCTGGACATCCAAGATCTTGCAAAAATGGCTGTTCTCTGTTACATTTTAATAAAACTGCTTCATCACAGAATGGACTGGTTTTGAAGGGACCTTAAAACCCATCCAGTCCATGCCCCTGCCATGGACAGGGACACCTTCCACTATCCCAGGGTGCTGCAAGCCCTGTCCAGCCTGGCCTTGGGCACTTCCAGGGATCCAGGGGCAGCCGCAGCTTCTCTGGGCACCCTGTGCCAGGGCCTCACCAGCCTCACAGGGAAGGATTTTTTTCCCAATATCCCATCCACCCCTGCCCTCTGGCAGTGTGAATGTACTCCGCCTTGTCCTGTCACTATGTGCTTTTGTAAATAATCTTTCTCCATCTTCCTCCTTGTTCTGGTGCTTCCACACCCTGTTCTGCATGTTCAGATCAATATTCAGGACACCCACATATTTTTGCTAGGAAAAGAGTCTGTAGATACCAGTGAGTATCACTCCTGCTCTTTCTAGTGGTGCTGTGTAGGGTTCCTGTGTGCACTGCATACTTACATGTCATAACAAAACCATCTTTGTGTCCTTCCTACTGGGAATATAAATTCTTGGAAGCAGGATGCTTATTCCACGTCTTTGTGCAGTGGGACTGGGAGCCCAAGGAGAGTTCTAAGGCTGATGTATTCAGCACAATCCCCAGGTCAACGTGTCTTGGGAAATAAGTGGGAGAAATGAAGCCTTTTGCCATTATTTCTTTGTTTAAGGAAACTTGCAAATTTCTCTTTGCTGCCATGCCCTGGTAATGAGAGCTCCTGAGCTCTCCCAGGGGAAAAGTGTCTGAGGACAAGTGTTTTCTGTGAGACTGACAAAGCAGAGTTAAACTCAGCACTTCCCATTAGACCTCCAGTCGTCTGATAGATTCAACAAATCCAAGTTAAGCTCCTGAGCTGCTGCTGCCACTGCTGGGGGAGAAGGTGGCAGGTGTCAAACTGCTACAAAGGGCTTGTACTAAAAAGTCAGTAAAATTTCCTGGACTGTCAGCTTTAAAGATTTTGTTGCAGGGGCAGCACTTCAAATCACAAGGCTGGTGCAAATTTTGGGTTGTTTTTAGCTCCTGCAGCTGAGAAAAAGGATGAAAACTTGTGCTGGTGCCTCCCACCTGCTGGGTCTGCCCTGAGCCCATGAGATACACATTGCTGTGAAATGAGGATCCCTTGGTCTTTCCCCTTCCAACTAGAACTAATTAAATATTAGTTGGCAAAGGGACTTGTGCTCGAGTCTCCTGCTGCCTGGGAGAAGCATCTGAAGTTGAGCTGCAGAGCAAATCTAAGCCTTGATTTAGCCTAGTAAATACTCCATGTTATAAGGGATATATCAGAGACCTGGGAGCATGTTCTTGCTTGAAGCCAAACTGAGGTCCCTGGGTTGAAGATAAATTTATTGCTTAATTCAGTTAAAAGGGGAAAATGCACAGCTCTATCTGACTGCTGAGCTGTGAGGCTGGACAGGACCCTGCAGGGGATGGAGGCTGGAGGCAGCACAGAGCTTTGTGTGATACAGTCCCAGATCCATGCAAGGTTAATTGCACGGGATATGTGGCACTCCTGGACCAAAATATATTCCTTTGCAAATCCCTGAATGATGCCATGTGAAATCATGAGCTTGAAGCTCTCCATCACAGCTCCAGTTGCTCGGGAATGCCTGGAGAGACTGGATGGGCACTGTGGCACAGCCCGTTCTCACCTTAAAAACCACACAGGACTTGCCTACCCTCCTACAAGTATCTGAGGAAAAAGGTGTTTAATGGCACCACAGTTCCCCTGGAAAATTTGGAGCAGGAGCTTCATATCCCTGCAAGCCTCTCTGTGGAGAAAGGGCACGACTGCAAAATAGGGCAGCAGAGCTCCCAGTAATTATCCCTCAAAGCCTCACAGACTTCAGATGGCCTGCTGGAATTCCTTCGTCAGCAAAAGTCAGGGCAAGTAATAAATTAGATGATAATGAATTGTGCTCAGTTCTCCTAGCATGTTTTGCAGACCCAAGGGTCTTAGTGACACGGGGTCAAACGACATAATTTTGTCACCTGGTGAGCAAATATTTGTTTCATGCATTTGCTTTCTTGTTTCGAGTCTGGTGATAAAGTGTGGAGAGTTCTCAAAAAGATCCCTTTGCTGTGGCCAAAACAAAAAGTAACAGAACAGTTACAAATATGAAAATCAGGATAAGGCTTCTTTGGTTTCAGCTAAATGAGTTGTTCCTCTTGACTCATACTAATCTAGTAAGAGATAATTAATATCTTTGTCTGTATTTCTCTCAAAATCTCAGTCGTGCATTCGGCTTCAAATGATGACAATTATTTTGTTTTGTGTGGTGTTTTTTTTTTTTAAGGACGTATCTTCACTTCCATTCATTCTTTCATGGGGATGACGTCAGGCAATATTTGCCACATAATTAAAATTTTACACTTTTTTCATAATTTTTTTTTTTTTTTTTTTGCAATTGGAACTCTTCTGAGGTCAGACATTTCTCTTGTTCTTTATTCACTGCCTAAATGGCTATTCAAGCCCATATGCTTTCTGGAATTTATTTTGATCTTTGGTTTTAAAAAGCGGCAGTCGTGAATTCTTTGATGTTTATCGAGTTCCTTGCCTAATTGCAAACCTCATTTCTGAGTTTCTTCTCTAATTTGAGCATTAGAAATGAACGTCAGCAGCCTTTTACGGGAGAATTACAAAGAACAAATTACATTTTAGCAGCAGGGTGTAGCAGCAGCTTGTGGTATTAATTTGTATTGTGTACAACAGGCAGGGAACATTTGGGTGAGCAATTGAAAAGAAAAGCGCGATCTGCGAGATATGTCACGAAACACGACGTCAGATTTCCTGAGGGGCCTGGGAGAAACACCTCACCAACACCAAAGTGCCGGATCTCTAAATGCCGTGGCCCATGGGAACAAGCATTCCAAACTGCAGGTGAAGCATCTGCAATCTGGTTTCTACACGGCCCAGGATGAAATGGCCAATTTTTGTGCCCCCCGTGCCTGTGGGATGCGATGTGCTGCCTGTGCCACTGCCCCGGCTTTCCTGCTGCTCTCACAATACATCCCTGTGTCAAATTGCTGGCATTTATGGATTTATTGCAAGCCCTGGGGAAGTACACCACAGCTTAAGAAGTAGGAAAGTGAAAGGATGTCCAAAGTAAGCAGCTAGGGATTAGGTCCAAAGGAGTTACTGCAATAATTTCCTTCATAATTGGTAGAAGCAATGCGGGCTCATAAAAGAGCAGCACAGTGGGGCAATGTTCATTTTATTTTATATATCTATATATATGAGAGACAGTTTTCTGTCTAATCTGATCCCCAAAATCATGAAAAAAAAATTAATATGTATGTTTAACAACCCACTCAAAAAAAAAAAAATTCTGCCCTTGTCTAGGAAGTAGAAATAGAAAATGAAATTCAAAGAGATCTTGTGGCAGAAATAAAAAATAAAAATGCAAAGGGATTTTAAATGATAATTTAGTTTATCTCTTATCCTCGGGGATCTGCTAGCTGGAAATTATTCTTAATAGCTTGTGTTATCTCTCTGTGTTTTGAAAACAATTTTTTGCCTTTGTATTTTCCTCTGGTGTGTCTGAAGAGCCTGGCCACAGCCTCACCTGCTGTTGTTTCCTCTAGGCTCAATCACTGCAGTTTCTTCATTTTTTCCCTTTGGTGTTGTCCTGGTTCCAGGTGTGGTGTTCAAATCATGGAATCACAGAACGGTTTGGGTTGGAAGGGACATTAAAGCTTATCCAGTTCCAACCCTGTCCGTGGGCAGGGACACCTTCCACTAGCCCAGGTTGCTCCAAGCTCTGTCCACCCTGGCCTTGGACACTTCCAGGGATGGGGCAGCCACAGCTTCTCTGGGCAACAAAATCCTAGTATATTAGTGTATCACTATTAGCGTGTTACTATGTACATATAAAATATTAGCATTTTACAGCCCATGATAAGGTTTGTCCTTCTCCAGAAATGTGACTTTTTTGTTTTACTTTTAGTTTTCTTCAATGGTTTTCACTTTGAAGATCAATAAATCTGTTTTCAGTGGATTTGCTGTTGAACCAGTTCCTTATTCTGCATTTATAAAGAAGATTACCACTGTCTAAATGTAGAAAGCTGCACTTGGTTGTAATAAACAGCAACATAGTCCCCATCTTTATTAAGAATACTCAGAATTCTACTTATCCTCTCCAGTACTACAAAATTTTAGGTTGTTTATGACCATAAAATCACACTGTTTTATTAATCAGTGTTACTGAGTACATGTAATAGCATCAAACTCAAGAGAGTTCCAGTGCCATGTGGCTCTGTCTGAACTGAACCTTTAACAACCTGAAAACAGTTTTTCAGCTCTTTTTGAACTCTCCATAGAGCACCTACACCCTCTGTCCACTCTGTTAATGCTTTCACATCTTACCACAAGGATGTTCTGTAGGATGACACACAAAAACCTCCATGAAAGTAAAGATTTGGCAGCAACAGCTTTTCCTCTTAAGATTTTTATTGTATCCTGAAAGGAAAATAGACTGGCCTGAAGCATTTCTTGTTACTGGGTAGGTTCATGTTAGCTCCTAAACTCCTGATTTCCTCAGTGTCTGCCATCTGTGGATGATGATAATTCTTTAGTGCTGAACTTGGAAGGTTTTAAGAAGATAATCAGTATGTTTGGGGGTTTGGGTGGGGTTCTTTTGTTTGTTTGTGTGGTGTTTTGTTTGTTTGTTTGTTTGTGGAGTTTTCGTTGGGTTTGGTTTGGTGTTTTTGTTTGGGAGTTTTATTCATTCCCGTTTCCATTCTGCAGAAGAATCACGACCTGCTCGGGACTTACTAAATCCAGTCCTCTCCATAAAGGTAATTATACAATATAAAGTTATATGGGAGCTTTTAACACCTCCCACCACACCCACCTGTGTTCTATGTCTGCTTTAGTTACCTCTCGCCTTATCTATCTTGGTCTTACTGCTCTGTGAGATTTTTATCAGTGTGTCTGACCGAGGCTAATTATTTTATTGAAGGCTGAAGCAAAAGTGACATTAAACACTGACCTCCTGGCACTGACTTTATGCTGAAGCACGATGGAAACTTTCCTTGTCTTTCACTTGCTATTAATGAACCATCGAGCTGCCAAAAACAGATTTTTGTGGCTCTGGTTAGTTTTCCCTTACATTTTTGTGTCATGTTTTCTGATTTTCCTTTTCTCCAGTTGGAGAAACCAAACACTTCGTTCTAGCAACACATGGTAATTAATTTTCAGCTTCAATACATTTAACTAAGGGCATATGTTAAAGTCATTTTGGAAAAGAAACATTTAATAGAATCTTAAAATATCCTGAGTTGGAAGGGACCCACAAAGGTCGTTGAGTCCTGGCCCTGCACAGACACCCCAACAACCCCACCCTGGGCATCCCTGGGAGCGCTGTCCAAACGCTCCTGGAGCTCTGGCAGCCTTGGGGCCGTGCCCATTCCCTGGGGAGCCTGGGCAGTGCCCAGCACCTTCTGGGTGAAGAACCTTTCCCAATATCCATCCTAAACCTCCCCTGACACAGCCCCAGCCATTCCCTCGGGTCCTGGCACTGTCACAGAGAGAAGGATTACAAAACAGATTTTGGTGCTTTTTGGGCATCTCTAGCATTTGACCTGGGGGCCTCTGGCTTCTGAACTTCCTCCATTTAAGGAGAGAGAATGTTTTTGTTGGTTGAGTGGCTGAAATTCTGATCATGTTTGTAGCATTCTGTGCCTAAAGCATTCAATAAACACTTTTCTAACTGAATAAATATGAAAGGCATCAAGATGCAAATTCATCTTTCCCTCTTCTAATCCCAAATTGCAATATGGTGCTTTCAAGTTCTGCATTGAGATTGCTTCCCCTCCTGCTCTTCTCCTTTGCAATCTTTTCCTTAATTAGACTACTTTTTTAAAAAACAGAAAAGAAATTAAAAGTAAATGACATGTGAAAATGTTGTTTTGTCACATTAATTTCACAGATGGTGGAGACTTTTTCAACGAATGTGAGTATAAACATTAATCCTATTCTCCTCCTTCTGCTAAGTAGGACCTATCCTGATGGATATCCTGATGGAAAACCAGTCATATTGGGATAAATATTTACAGTGCACTTACAGACAGGCTTGTACATTGGGATAAAGTGGTTATTTTGTTCCTCCTTCATCATCTTAAATATTAATTATTGGTTTTTGCATGGGTTGTGGCATTGATGGGGTTTTATTCCTAAACTGCACGTTTTTCTACCCAAGTCATAAAATCATAGAATCACAGAGTTTTGGGCTGAAAGGAACCTTAAAAAACATCTTGTTCCAATCCTCAAGTCATCCAGCATAATTAGGCTTCAGCTCCTTCTTTAGGGAAAGAGGGATGAAACGTAACTCTTAGGGAAGTGTTGCACAGGTTTGGTAATTCCAGCTGGAATCGTGCTATAAATTTGTGTGATTCAGAGCAATTTTTCAAAGAAATTCTACAATAATTTACTAGGAATCAGTTAGAGCCTAGGGTAAGTTTCCAGGCTCATCCACAGTCCCAACAAAGAAAACTTCCTTCATTTTCTTCGCTGTATTTTGCACTCAGAAGAGCAGCTATTTCCTTTATGCTGGGTGTTCTTTTCTTTGTGCAAATCAGACGTCTGGACTGGTCCTGCTTGCGCTGTCTGCAATGCAGAACTCTCCCTTCCCCTCCCACACACACACGGGGACACCCACAAATCTGCTCAGCAGAAATCCTTGGCAAGCTCCGCCAGCCACACAGAACAAGCCATCTGAAATGAATTTCTGTAGTGGCTTACATGAAGCTTGCATAAATTGTGACGGTCCTGAACCAGAAGAAAAAGAAATAAAGGCAGGAAGAGAGCACAGAATAAAGAAGAAGGTAAAAGGAAAGAAACCTGTGTCATTTAAAGGATTTTAATCTCTCAACAAACTTCTACTTGTTTCCAAGTTCTCCAAAATTCGGCGTTTCTTCACAAAATTCTGTTAATTTTAAATATTTTTATACCATTCAAAAATGAGAGTTAGGTATTTGATTTTCAGAATGAAGGCTCTAATAGGGCTGGATTCCTTTCAGCATTGCTAGAAAGCCTAAGGAATCCCCAATTCACCTACACACTGAAGATCCCACTGCCATATAAAAACCCCTTCCCAGCTGTACATGATACATACAAAGTGGAAAATCTGGAATAAGGATGCAAGGCCTATTTTAGCTCCTGGGTCATTCTCCTGTGTCCCAGTGAAATCCCGCTGTCCGTGTTGGATACGGTCGTGCAGGATGCGCTGGGGATGGAGAGCTGCAGTTGGAAATAGAACCACGGAGCCAGGGCACACTATGGGAAAGAATTTAGGGCATTCTGGAATGGATTTGGATGAAACCCAGCCCCCCTTGTGTTGGCGAAAATGTGAGAAAACCTATGTCCTCCAACTCTGGGCTAAGGGAAGGTTCATTTTGCACAGCACACCCTGCCAGGGGCAGGAATGGTATTAATGATGTAGAAAAAGACCAGCCTGTCATTTCTGCTGGAAAATGGTACGAAAAATTCCCTTTAACCGTTGCAAAAACAGTGCTGGGGCAACTCGAGTCAAAACAGGGTGAAAGTCTGGTTTGTCGGGCTGGTCTCCTCCACTGCTGTGACTGACAATTTACAACAGGAGCCCATTGCTGTGTGAGAAGAAATAATGTCAGCCCCAATTCCATTCAGCTCTGTGAAGGATTTTTGTTCTTAAGACATTGGGGTTAAGCTACAAGTTGTTATTTCAGGGGGCTGGTTCTATGTGTAAGTAAAGTAAACAGTCGCATAACAGAGCATGGATCTATCAGCTTTGGATACTCCAGTGCCTTGGAAAACCTGTTGGATGCTGTACCACTGACAGGGAACAGGTTTGGGGAATGTGGGGAATGTGGGGAATGTGGGGAATGAGCTACTGTGGGTGGAAGGCCCCTGCAGAAATTATCCTCCACGTTATTTTAGGGCTCTCCCATCAGTTACTTTATCCACCTTTGTCTTGACTTTCAGGGAGAATGCTCCTGGGAACAGCAATATTCAGCCCTACACTGGGCTAAGGGCCTTTGCAACAAGCACTTTTCTTCAGACTTTGTTTCCCAAACTTTTCCCCTTTTCCAAATTGGAAGTAATACTTTATACACAAAAAACAAAACTCATGATGTCATGAACTTAGTCAAGAAATGAGGTAGAACTTAAGATAAATTCTTTACACAGAGGGTGGTGAGGCCCTGGCACAGGGTGCCCAGAGAAGCTGTGGCTGCCCCTGGATCCCTGGAAGTGTCCAAGGCCAGGCTGGATGGGGCTTGGAGCAGCCGGGGATAGTGGAAGGTGTCCCTGCTCATGACAGGGCTGGAACTGGATGGTCTTCAATGTCTTTTCCAGTCCAAACCACTGGTGATTCTATGAATGGGATAACATTTGAGGTGCCTTGTGGCGGTGGTCAGCTGCCTGGCCGGCGGGTCCCCCCAAAACCCAGAAGCAGGTGCACTGTGCAGTCCTGGCCCCCGCCCCCGACTCCCTCGTTTAGAGAGACCTATTCCTCTTTGCCCAAGGAGGCATGG
>VZRQ01002785.1:829614-855570 GCA_013397975.1 Machaerirhynchus nigripectus | reverse complement strand
GGGGGGTGAGTTAAGATCAGCTTTGCTAAAGATTAGTGACGGATTATAAACTTCCAAGATGGATGAGCCCTCTCAAACCATCCTTGCCCCACTGCCCAAGACAGGACATATTGGCACTATAATCCAAAAAAGGCCAAAGCCCAGGAAAAGATCTCTCAGCCAGCACTGATGTGGTCTCTGATGAAGGGCAAATGTACCTTGTTCAAGGTGGAGAGACCTTAAATGATATTTCCTCGGACGCAAGAAACCATCTCTGCCTTAACATGAGATCTGGCATACTCAGGAGGTTCCTTGAAGAGCAGATAAAAGCTGGACAGAGGAAAACCTTTCTGCCTGAGCCTGAACACATTTATTTACATGTAGAAAGAAACCCAGGAGATATTTGGTGGTGGTGCTAAACTGGACACTTGGACTTGATGATCCCAAAGGTCTTTTCCACCCTTAATGATTCCATGATTCTATGACTCCACGTGGTAAAATTCTGTCTAGAGTGTCCTACCAGAGAGAAGAGATTTGGCTCCTGTTTCAAAGATGGCTGTGCAGGTATTTCATCCTTAAACTGCTTCATCTTCCCACGGGACTTCCACAAAACAGGAGGAACTGATGATCTTTTCATTTTTTCCCACCTGTTTCACACAACAGGTGTTTGCCCCCGTTTTATTGGTGGCATTTAGAAATGCAAATCTATCCATTCTCGGGGTAGATTTTCCCCATGTTTTTCAGTGGAGAATGAACATAACACACCACAAACCTTGGGAAAGAATGAGAGCAGCATTTCAAAATCGTGCCAAAACTTGCTTGTGTAGAAAAAAAGGTAAAAATATGAGAAGGATTATTTCTTTATGTTAAACAAAGAAACAGAAGTCTATTTTTATGGAAAGTGTTAAAAATGCAATAGCTATTGCCATGAAAAACATGAGTGGTTCATTTCTGCCATCCTGTGTTAACTCCTTCCCTGTGATCTGTCTCCTTGTGGGCTGAATCACCTGTTTCTTGTCTCCCACCTACAGCTCTTTTCTCCTGCAGTCTTTTGGAGCCTTCTGGCACTAGAAAGTCTTCAAAGAGGCAGCTTCTTAGCAGTTTATCTGCTCCCCTCAGTAGTCCAACATTAAGGAAGTCGAGGGATGTAAGAAGCTGCAGCTGAGTTTATTTTATCTTAATGATGCAGCCTGAAGCCTCAGCCCCGCAGAGCTGGTGCCCCTGAGGCTGACAGCAAACACCAAGCAGAAGCCTATTGTTTGCTGAATGTATCCATCAGAAGATTATTGTGCTTGGCCAAGTTGCTTCGCTTTCTCTTTGCTGAGAGTGTAAGCCCAGGAATCCTTTGCTCCACTCGAGAGGCGTTTTGTGTTTAGTTAAGCAAACACTCGTGTAATTGCAGGATTAGTTCTGGAGGGGGATGTTGCTCAGATGGATGAGCGATGCTCTGGTGAAGTGGCATTTGTTAGCACATATGTTTCCATTGCTGATGGTTTTTTTTTTCTTTTCTTTTTTTTCTTTTTTTCTTTTTAGCAGTCATTGCCCACTTTCCCATTCGTATTCTAGAGCCCACTGGAAATTGCATGTCACACAAAGAGAGGTCTGAGGCCCACTGCACTCTGTCACCAAATGCAATTCCCTCTCAGGTCAATACTGTGCTGAGAGCAAAAATCAATATCTTACTCCCTTGATCTACAGCAGAACAGAGACAAATTTCTCTTCCCTATCCACTGTACTCTACAGAGCTCCTTATTGATCTGAATTCCCAGTGCCAGTCCACTTATTTCACATGCCTTGTTCAGAAGCTGTGTTTTCAGGAAAAGTCCTTTCTTGTGCTAACCTACAGTAATGATAAAAACAACATATGTGGAGGGGAAAGATCTGCCTTCAAACTGGATGCAGTGCTGGATTTGGGATCTTTGGATTGAATTGAAGCCATTATCATGGAGTACAGCTGGGTGTATCCCTGCTGTGCAATATCCAGGATGGCAATATGAGGATGGTGAGAGCACAGCCATGCTGGTGAGCCAGCCTGCCTCAGCTCATTCACCTGCTGACTCTTGGAGAGCTTTTCACACTGATTGCAGTGTAATGAACTTACTTAGTTTATAGAAAGTTGCCTTAGGTATTTCTGAACCCACTCTTCTCAGGCTAAGAGGAAGGAACAAGTTGTATCCCGGCAGAGAAATTCCCAGTCTCACCTTTCCAGTTCTCATCTCATTTGTCCACCAGCAATCCTGCAGCCGGGGGGCTGATGCTGATCCCTTTCCAAAGAGGGATGAGAAGTGGTTTGATGGGGCAGGCATTGCTTTTATTTCTCCATCCCCCTTCCCCTGATGTGTGCAATAGTTTGGTGAGTGGGGTCTGAGGTGGACTTGATGAGCTGTGGTGTCTGCAGCAACTTCCTTCCCACTTCCAGCAGAAAAGAGGTCTTAGGCAGCTTTTGAAGAACAGGGCAGGACAGGAAAGCAGTTCCCAGGGGATGTTGGTGGAGGTGTGTAGGGGCTAGAGGTGAGGGGCAGATGACTTCTGAACTTGGAGATGAGACTGTCTGGGCTACAAATTTCCAGACATGCAGAGTGTGTGGTGGCGCTTGGATCTGCTCTGGAAACCAGAGGTGGGACTGTTCCATTGGGAAGAGCCAGCTTGCATATTATAGGAATATCACAGTAACAATAATGCTGAGTGTTCCTAATGTTTACTTCATTCTGCTTTGATTACTTCCCCAAATTCAAGTGGTGGTCGGTCAGCAAATGTGAGGTGGGAGAATGTCAATACAAACAGAGATTGGTGTGCTTGAAAGCTGGAGTTGTTGAAATTGGGACACACAATGGGTGGTTTTATTGTCACAGATAAACCTGGAGCTGCACAAAAACCTGCAGCTGTTCTCACCTGCTGACCAGAGCAGTGTCCATCCCCTGTGCTGGCACTGCTGAGGCCACGCCTCAAATCCTGGGGTCAGCTTTGGGCCCCTCATGACAAGACAGACATTTAGAGGCTGGAGTGTGTCCAGAGAAGGGAATGGAGATGGGGAAGGGTCTGGAGCACCAGGAGCAGTTGAGGGACCTGGGGGTGCTCAGCCTGGAGAAAAGGAGGCTCAGGGGGGACCCTGTGGCTCTGCACAACTCCCTGACAGGAGGGGGCAGCTGGGGGGGTCGGGCTCTGCTCCCAGGGAACAGGGACAGGAGGAGAGAGAACACCTCAAATTGGCCTCAAATTGTGCCAGGGGAGGTTTAGATTGGATATTTGGGAAAATTTCTTCATGGGAAGGATTGTCAAGCACCAGAACAGGGTGCCCATGGCAGTGGTGGAGTCTCCATCCCTGGAGGGATTTAAAACCATGGGAATGTGTCACTTGAGGACACAGCTTAGTGGTGGCCTTGGAAGTGCTGAGTTAAGAGTTAGACTTGGTCTTGCAGATCCTCTTCAACCTGAACAATTCTATGGTTCTGTGATTTTTTCTGATGACGTTAAACCTTTGCCTTTTTTGCTTTCATGGTGAATAAAATCACAGCACCACAGAACAGGTTGGATTGAGCAAGACCTCTGTGTGTTGAGTGATCCACCCTCTGCTCCTCCTTTTAAATCTAAGCACACCATATTCCTTGCACCTTTCCTTGTGTTTTTCTGTTCTCCACCATGTTCGCCACTCTTCCTTGCACTGGAGAGCCCCAAACTGGGCACAGCACTCACAAGTGCCAAATTCAAGGCTTAATCCTAGAAAACTGTTTCAATTATGTGGGAACAAGACAAGAATTCATTCTGTTCTCTGTCCAAACCACTTTCCCAGCAGATTAATACATTGAGAGCACAAATATATCAAGAGTATTAATACATCAAGAGCATTAATGCATTTAAAACTGTTATGGCCTTGCTCTGCTCTTGTTTTAATGAAAAAATGAGAAGCAGCAGCTCCAACACCAAAAGTAGGCAGGGAAATGAAGAGCAGCATTAACACAAGCTCATCTCAGAAGTAAAAAAATGCTCCAGCCTTAAGTGTGTACTGTGTGGAGAGCAGGAACTCCCTGGAAGTAAAATGATCTTGATAGTTGAGGGACTGAAAGATATTAAAACACTTACGGGTAACGGGAGCAGAGTCTCAGCAGATTTGGATCCAAAATTGTCACAAAAATTTGCCAAATGCCTCACAGCGTTCCTTGAGCCCACACCTATGATGCCAGTAATTCTCAACAGGGAGGAAATGTCCATTGTCAGGAAACACATGGAATACAGCAATCATTGCTGCAAAGCACAAGTGGATACCTGTGGGGTGTGGATTCATACGGGGCTGTCTTTAAGGAGTTACCCACGTGTTTTGTCTTCTGCCTGGGGAAGACAGCAGGGTTAGATGGAATATTGGGAACAAATTTCTGGCTGTGAGGGTGGTGAGGCCCTGGCACAGGGTGCCCAGAGAAGCTGTGGCTGC
The DNA here is from genome assembly GCA_013397975.1 of Machaerirhynchus nigripectus. Classification (NCBI taxonomy): domain Eukaryota; kingdom Metazoa; phylum Chordata; class Aves; order Passeriformes; family Dicruridae; genus Machaerirhynchus; species Machaerirhynchus nigripectus. Next base: position 851,165 of record VZRQ01002785.1, on the reverse strand, counting down.
CCCTGGATCCCTGGAAGTGTCCAAGGCCAGGCTGGATGGGGCCAGGTTGGACTGGGCTTGGAGCAACCTGGGCTAGTGGAAGGTGTCCCTGCCCATGGCAGGGGTGGGACTGGGTGATTTTTGATATCACTTCCAACCCAACCCATTCCATGATTCCATGATCACAAAGCCTGGATGACTCTTTAAGTATTCACAACCAAGCCAAACCAAGCAAGGCAGGAATCTGAGCTCAGCTCAAGAAAGCCATTTACACCAAGACAACACATAAAGAATTTTCTTTTCCAAGAAAACTAAAACTGTGTGTCATATAAGCAGGTAGGAATGTGCAGGATGGGGTTTTCACGGTGAGAGTGAAAATAGTTTGCTGAAATATTTATCCTGAAATCCTTCAAACATATTGATAAATAAAATTTCAAATGGGTAAGTCAGAAACAATATTATTTTGATTTCACAGCTAGAGATGCTAAAGCAGAAAGGTGTAAATATTAGCCAATGTTTAGGGATAAGCTGGAAATAGACGACAAATATCCCAAAATCAAGGTAAGGTTTTAAGTCCCAGCATAATTTTAATTTTCAATGCCTTTATGTACAGAGTGATATAAGGGTTTATTTTGATTAAAAATTCAATTAAATTAAATGGTTGTGGATAAATACAGGGTGTTTTTTATGGACTTTGCAGGCAATACTTTTAAACATTTTTGTTTCTTTGCACTGCACATGTTGTTTGTCCTTATTCAATACATAAAATGTTTGTGAATTATTCAGTGGAATTTTTTATTCTTCATTAACTGTGCTTGGGATTGGGCTTTCTACATTTCAGCTAAGGCTTTCAAAGTGAAATGCCTGAAACTGGGCAGTGAAATCCATATTGAAGCAGATAACACAGCATTACAATTTGAAAATGTTGGCTTTAGGTACCATATAAACCTCCTTCCCAGCTTCCAATTTATAGACACCCTTCCAAATCAGATTCTCTGTGGTTGGCAGGGACTAAGAATAAAAGCTCTGCCGGAAAACATCTTTCAGCTTTCCAATGTCATATTTTCCTCTCGGAATGCTGTGGAAATTGCAAATGCTTTGTAGAGATTAGAGTGAAATCGATGATCTACATGAGACAAAGCATGAGGTTTTTCTTTTTAAGTATTCATGAATATTAATAAATCATTGAACCGAATCATACAATGTATTGATGTTCATTTGTGGAGTTTCTCATTCTTATATTTCTTTTTTTTTTTTTTTTTGCTGATACCAGCAATTTAAATTACATTACAGTAATGTAGTATAGGTTCCCCCTGCAGCTGTCACACATCCAAAGGTGCTCCTTGCAAAAAGCTTTAGGATTAGACAACCACCTCCCTATCAGTAGGTGCCCATCCATCTCCAGTGACCCCATGAATCCTGGTGGTGACTTTGGCACTAAATCTTGTAGTAACACCACCCCTTGATGAAAGTTTCAGTGAGCTGTGGTTGGCCAGGGGCAGCTGAGTCATTTATAGAATTGGAGAACTGCTCAGGTTGGAAAAGCCTGATCCTGGACTCTGCTTATCTTCCCACAGACTATGGAATCCACCTCAGGGCACCAGCCTTGACGTTCAAGTTGCCAGATGTCTCCAGTGGCTCAGTGAAATATCGGAAATATTCCTATCGGAATATTTCCGATATTTCTCAGTGAAAGATCGGAAATATCCTCTGCACTCCAGGGTGAGCACAGTGATTAGAAACTCCTTTTCCCCTCTGGAAATGAAGCTTCCTCCCAAAGGGAGTGCAGACAGTTGTGGAGTGGACTGAGTTCTGAAAAGTAAGAGAAAAAGAAAGCATAAGAACATTAATTCTGTGAGTTTGGCATTGAAATCAGACTGACTGCTGCTTTCACATTAAGATGAATTGTACTGAATTCCTGTCATGTCTGAATACAGCTACAATATAAAATCCAGTTTAAAAAAATTCCCTATTTTGACATTTAAAGTGTCTGCCTAATGCTACAGTGGTGGTAATTAAGCTAATTACTGTTGCAAACAGTCAGGAGTCAGTGGCTTGCACTGCAAAATCAAAATCTGGGTTCCAGAGAATTCACATCCATTGGTTTTTCACTGGGGAAGGAGACGCTGCCATGGAGAGTAGCGTTGGTATTTGTCCTGACACTGAAGAACTTCCCTTGGGAATCCCAGTCTGAGCTCCAAGGTTGGTGCAGATTATTTGGGGTTCTGACTACGTTTTTTAACCTGCCTCATATGCTCAGGCTGAAACAGACAGGCTGTGGGCAGAAGAAATTTCATTTGCCCAGGACTATCCTGAATAAATTAGAAAGACGGGCTGGGCCCTGTTGATTGCAAGAAGGTCCCAATAAGAAACCCTCATGTCCATGCTCAGCCCCGCTGCAATCAGAGATTGCACTTGGGTGAATTACACCGCATTGCAGGTCACAGCACAAATTTAATTAAATCCTGATAAAATCGATTTGCAGTTCTTCTACTGCTTAAGTCGAGAGGAGAAAACTACTGAGACAGGCGCCCAGCTGGAAAAAGTTCTCAAGTAGAAAATTACAACTGCATTTTTAAATGCGCTTCTGATTTGGGATGCGGGAAATGTTGATGGGCTGATCCCAGGCTGTGCAGGACCGGGCAGTTCTGCTGTCAGCAGTGGGACTGTGTTCCCTTTCTGCCAGCTGAGGTCCATCCTTTCCTCCCACAGATCAAGCAGAATTTGGTTTTTTAAGAAATCTGTACTTTAAGTCTGGCTGCAGATTTCAATCCCAGCACCCAACCTCCCCCCTGTCTGCTATATCAAAATTCAACACAATTTGTGGTGACTCAACCTTGTTTCTGTCTCCAGTGGCAACGTGACATCCTTTGGGACATCCAAGAATTATCTTGCTGGCATAAAGCACCCACCATTTACATTACAGGAAAAGTCTTGTGACCACAACTGGGATTTGAAAGGACAATATTTAACTTCAGATGTTAAAAAGCAAGTTCTCCCTGGTTTCTGGAGCAGGGGACAGGCACTCAGGGGATCCAGCTGGAACAGCAGCTGGCTGGGTGACCTGGGACATTTGAATTCCTGGTCTTGCTCCAGTCTGGTTTAAGAAGGGAACCGACTGGATATCATGGAGCAAGGACCATGGATATTGTCAGCTCCAGTGGCAGAGAACACCCAAGCTGTCATTTAGTGATAGATGAGCATCCCAGGGAGATCCTTCCTGACCAGCCTGTGGCTGGAAGCGAGCAGCCCTCATTTTAAGGAAGTGATCCACCTCCTACAAGTGATGCGTCCCTTCTGTAATACCTTCTCTGTGCTCATTTTCCTTTTTTTTTTCACTACCTGGCTGTTTGGTCTGCTCTCCCTGGTCCCCACTCACACCGAGCAGCGCCTTTTCCTTCCTGAAGGAGACTGCTTAGCACGTGCTTCGTGAATCCCGACCCACGGCGTCTCGTCTCCCACCTGGAATGCTGATGGAGAGCCCAGCGGTGCCCTCCGAACAGCAGGTACAAACCAGTGGATGCACATCGGAGCGGCAGTTCCCCAGCCTCAGATGTTTCCATGACAGCCAGGAGGTTTCTGGACATGCTTCTACCACCCTCTTGTGTTGGCTCGCTGTAAGAACGGGATTTGTTCGGTTTTACTCTCGTTCCGCATTTTGGTGATGTCCCAGTTGGTATCTGATGCCAATCTTCCTCCTGGACACCACTCGCAGAGCAGAAAGGACTGGAAAAGAGGATAAGCCCTCTGTGAGGATGGGGTTTCTCGGTAATTTTGTTGCAGGCAGAGGTTTGAACAGTGAGTGCAGCAAATCAACACCTTCTTTAAATTTTTTTTTTCATTTCGGTAGCCTGCATTAACATTAATAAAATTGATAAATTGATTCAAGTCACGAAAAAATACACGTGACCTAGGAAGAAACATCCATTAGAATATGCAAGCCATGAAAGTACTTATTTAACATTCCTCTCTAAATTATGCACAAGGTATCAATTCACAACCCCTTCTCCTGGCACTTCACTGACAGGCTCTCCAAGTTGTGATGGATGGAGTTTTGTGGGATCTAAAGAGCTTTTCCAGTTCTCCTCACTTCTTCTGTGTCGGGCAGGTTGCCCAAACCCCTCTCTTCCTTTGGTTTGCACTTTTCCTGGGCAAGGAAGAGATCTTTCAAATAATTATCGATTCTGATACTGCCAGCATAATTTCTGCTTATTGATTTTTTTTCTTTTTAACTCCAGTTCTTGTAGGTTGAGGCTTTCTAGGATGATCCAACAGACTGACAGCTTTGAAAGACCAAAGCTGAATATACCCTTTACTTCTCTGTCATCTTAAATGAAATTTTAAGCTCACCTTTACAAGGATTTACAAATGATGGCAGATTTCTTCTCCTGCTCTGCCTGCATTGCAGTCCCAAGGTCTATAAAATGACCCGGAGAAGATCAGTCTGTGTTTGCTTTGCTGTGGACGTGGGTGGCAGATGATGAAATTACAGGGGGAAGGGAGGACAAGGAAAGGCCTCACACATATTTTTAAGGCAGATTGTTGAAATCCACAGTTTCCCTGCACTGTTACAGCAGCGATGTGATAATTACAAAGCCTCTGAGCTCCTGTTATAAGCTGGAGCCCATTAGAACGAATTCCATTTTGAAATCTTCCAGTGGGGAAAGCAGGTGAATGTATTGGGAGAGCACTGGTAAAAACGCCCTTAGTTCCAATCTGTGCTGCTGTGGTGTCACAAAAATGTTTTCCCACCTCCTCAGCCCCATGCTCCTGCTCAAAGTGCTCTGGGGGTGTCAGGACTGGGGTGGGAATCCGGGGGTTCAGCAGGAAAGGCCCTTGCACGTTTTGTTTGTAGAGCACTAAGAAAACTGCTGGTTGCATCGAGATCAAAAAGCGAATCTCGGGATTGAAATATTGGTGTGGGCATTTTTACTGGGGCCTGTCAGCTATAAAGGGCATTTTCAGCTGGCAGGGAGCTTGGTGTGGAACTCTGAATTCCATCCACACACATCTACACACATGCAAGTAAAAAGTTAGGTGGTAAAAATTCAGTTAAGATGAATATCCCGTGGCATAGCTGTTGCTGCTGTTGCTGTGGTAACCAAGCATGACAATGTGTCAGACAAGTTAATTTTAGAGAAAGTAAACTGTTTTTTGAAACTGTTGGAGAAACAGATGGATTTTGTCTTAAAATGGACTCTGAAATGTTTGCTCTTTGGAAATACTTAGAGGCAGACCAAATAAATACACATTCACGTCCCAGTAGCTTGCTGAAATGAAAAGGCTTTCCAGATGTTTTGGGACCATCTTTATTAAATACATCACACTTGCTAAAGTGTTTTTCTGCACCTCCCTGAACCAACGTGTGGGCCAGCTGAGAAGAAGATTTGATTTATTTTTGCTGTATTTCTGCTGGGTTGCTTGGTCTTCATTCTAAGCACCCTTTGTGAGAGCTTCAAAACTCCCCCTTTCTCCCCATTTGAATTTTTCTCTGGGAAGTGCTGGTTTAAACATATAGAGAGTTTCCTTCTTGGTGTCTGCACCTCTGCTGTTAATTTAATATCATCCAGCCTACTTCCACCAGAATAGTCTGAATTTTCAAAGAAAATGTGCCACACAGAATGCAAGATAACTCTTTTGGGGATCTGGGTGTGATGACTAAAAATGAATTAATCACTGGACTAGAAAATGATGGTTGCTAAGGCACCAGTGGTCACAACCTGATCATATGCAGGATAAATAGAGGACAGACCTAAGCAGCAATATTTTCACTTAGTCTTTCAACAGGGTGATTTCCCAACGCTGAAGAAAGTGATGAGCCAATGAAGGCATAAAAAAAAGAAATGAAGGAATAAAAAATAGAAATGGAAAAATCAGATTTTCTTTTAGCATATGGATTCAAAGACCAAAAAACCCACCAAGTTGAGATCAGATAAGAATAAACTGAATGCTCATCTCAGTGAGAGAAAGAAAAGCAAGAACTGAAAAAAATCCAAGCCAAAGCAAAAATGAGCAAAACTTAAAAATATAGGAATTCAAAATAAATGGCAGCTTCTATGAGCATGAAATTCTGAGATTAACTGACAAGAGAAGCTGATGACACGAAGGTAAAACCCATTGTAAGCAGTGTCACAGGAAATTTAAAATCTATTTAGAGCAAAAGAATTCTTATTAGTAGTAGAAACCTTTGCTGGAGACAGGGATATCCATTATGAACAAAATCACGGAATATCAGAAGCGCTCCCCAAACACTTCCATCCTGAAAAATGACGAGAGGTTATTCCCTGCTTTTAGTGATGACAGCATTGTTTATAAGTGGTTTAGTAACCCAAGGAATTAAGAACCAAACCTACCAAAGTCCCCTGTTTTCATGATAAGCCAGTTCAGATAACTTCCAGGAGACTCTGATGGATCTGGCAGAGGAGCAGCTGATAAATTGCTGTGAATGTTAATAAATCATTTCACAGCACTGAAATTCCAGAAGATGGAAGGACAACGTGGGAGATAATATTGTGTAAGGCTGGAGACCCCGCATCTGTCACTCCCACACAAAATAATGGAAAACCTTATATGAGATTCCCTTGGTAAAGACTGTAAATCTAATTAATGCCAATCAAAACTGTTTCTGGAAAATGGGCCTTGTCAGAGAAACTGGATTTTGTTCTTTACTGTTCTGCCTGGAAAACATAGTGCTAAATGTAGCAGTCTTTCCTAAAATGCTCGCCTTTATATTGTACAACGTCCCAACTAAAAATAAAATGCTACAAAATATCAATACACCCTCCTGTGGTGTCCCACCCTTCAGGGGAGTGGAACAGCCAAGATTTGTACATGCCCACGGCTGAAAAGGAACAACAAAAGTCAGAGGGTCCACAGAAACTTAAAAGTTTTATCAGTAAATCACACACTTGGCATGGGAATTTTTATTAGTCCCATGTCTTCCAGTAAAAACACACAGGGGTGGATTTTGGATAAGGGGTAGAGTGAAAGAAGGGGGGAGAGAGAGAGATATTAAGGAGAGAGAGAGAGAAAGAGAGAGAAAGAAAGAGAGAAAGAGAGAAAGAGAGAAAGAGAGAAAGAAAGAGAGCAAGAGAAAGAGAAAAGGAGAGAAAGAGAAAGAGAAAAGGAGAAAGAAAGAAAGAAAGAAGAAAAAGAAAGAAAAGAAAGAAAGAAAGAAAGAAAGAAAGAAAGAAAGAAAGAAAGAAAGAAAGAAAGAAAGAAAGAAAGAAAGAAAAAGAAAGAAAGAAAGAAATGATTACAGGAATAAAACTCAGGTAACCATGGCGCATGGAGGTCACAGTGTTTCATGGCATCATGGAATGATTTGGGTTGGAAGGCTCCTGATAGTTCACCTGGTTCCAGCCCCAGTGGTTGGAATTAGATGGATTCTTTAGTTATATGCTATAAATACACCGCTACTGTTAGACATATATCTGCTATACCATAGTTCTATGCTTTAATTGCATCCTGACCCCCAGCCCCCCTGCACCCCTCCCAGCCTGAAGCCCCTCAAATATAAATATTCTTTAACACCCAGCCAGGAACTCCAAAAATTCTGCCTGACTTGTTACAGCAATGATTCTGTGAAGAAAGAAATTGGAGCCCTGCATAGGGGTAGCGTTAAGCAATTCCTGCCCTAAGGAGTGGCACGAGACAGAGACAGAAAGTGAGATGATTTTGGGTTGTCACTTCCCTTTTTGGACAGCACAGCCCAGATGTCTGATGGCCCAAAAAGTGTTTCCAAGCAGTTATGACTGGTGTGATTTTAAATTGCTCTCTTGGGATATTTAACAGTGCCCCAACACTGCTGGCATCTCCCAAGGGATGTGGTAACGAGACCCAGCTCTCACAAGCAACACTCAGTGACTTTGAGGACCAAGCCCATGTTTCTCACCAGGAGAAAAGCTCGCCCTACTATTGAAGCCTACATTCTCTCTTGCTTAATTTCTTCCAATTATTCTTAATTGTGCCCCCAGGAGTAGAGCTCTGTCAATAATTGATTTTTTTGTTCTGTTTTGTTGCCAAACTGAGGGGAGGGGAATTCTTCAAGGTTGATTGGAAATGAAGCACATGTGGGTTTTCTCACCATATAAAAAGCCCTCCTTCCTGACATTTTTCAGGTCAAACAAAACAGTTCAAAACCACAAAAGTGTTTTTCAAGCGGTGAAGTGTAACTACGTGAAATCTTAAAGCATCTTTGAAATGGGATAAAGTCAAAACATGGCATTTAAAAACAGTGAACTGAAAGCTTTCAAAGGGGTCTGATACAGATCAGAGTCAATCAAAATCAGTGAGTCTCCATTTCCACTCTCCACGTGCATTATCCAGTGAACTCTTTTCCCCGTTTTCCTTCACAGAGCACCCAATTTCCTACGATCCCACTTGAGCAGCTGGCCTTTGGCGCTGGTTTGGTATTCAGCTTACAGACAGGTAGATTTATGTTCCTTTCCTGAGCTTTTCTTTAGCCAAGCTCTACCTTATTAGTTCTGCTCTTCGCTCAGCAGCCAGTTCCTTCTTCCTACTAATCATTTTTCTCTTTGTCTTTATCTTCAATTTATCCTTTACCTCCGGTTTATCAATGTGTGTCTGGGCAGGAGCTGCTAAGGATTGATTCCTGTGTTACCCTGCAAGACTACTTCTCATAGACAGCTGGGGTTTGCTATTTTTCCTGCAATTACCCGTTTTGGCTCGCTTTTTTTTTTTGCTTTACTAATCTCCTTGAAACACATTTCAAGCTGGCAAAAGTCTGTTTAGTGTTTTTTTTTTCCCCCCCACCTAGAAAAATTGTGGGTATTTCAGTTGTAGGCTTGGGTTGGGAAAAGCTTCATTCTGAGTGCTCCAGCACCTTTTCATAGTTCAGACTTTATGGACATTTTACATTACTGTGTTCACAAAAATACCTGTTTCGTGCCCAATTCAAATATTCCTCAAATGTGCCTGAGGCAAAACCTTAATGCTCATGCTTGGTACTTCCAAGGATTACTTAGGAACACCTGCGTGCATGGACGCCTGGGGCTGTAATAAAGCCAAACCTGTCTGGATGAAATATTGCAGGGAAAAACATTGGAGGGTCACCAAATTAGAAAAAGGGAAGAGGAAGAACAAAGCTACCAACGTTTTCCAGCACATTCAAGAGTCAGCTGGGCTCTAATCCCCTCCTTCACGCCCATCTCCAAGCAGAAGGATTTGATGAACAGTGAGGGATGCCTGAGGATTGCTCGCTGGGGAGGATCAGGCGTGGGAAGAGTTATGAGAAACCTGTGCACGTTCCCATAATTCACCCAAGCAGAGCAATGTTTGCTGTCCCTCAAGGTGATCCAACACCGAGCCCTGCTGCCAGGGTTTAGTCCTTTCAAAAGCACACCAAGGCTGATGATGGAAACGCTCGACATGCCAGCGTTTTTCATTAAGAAATGTGTTATCCCTGCTCCCGTGTTTGTTCAGCACATATGCTTCATTGATTTATATTGTATGAACATACCTTGGCCGTGTCCTTAAAACCTCATTACCTTCTGCTGAAGATCCATTTCAGTTGGAATTTTATTCATAAATGCAAATTTTCAAACACTGTTAATTGTGTGTCACGCATCAGAGTGATTACAACCCCATCTCCTCTGTTCTGACATAATGTGTATTTCATATTTTGCGAACCCACCAGCCTAGATAATTCATAATGACTTTTCATTCGCATAGAAGCAAATTTTTCCCATTGTTTCTAAAGCTGGTCAATACCTCCCAAGAAAGAAGGCATCCTGCATTTAACAGGAATGAACTATGGTCCTGTATAAAAGCAGCAAAATGCTTAATTTCTAACAGGAATCAGAAAATATTCTCTTATTTAGGAACAAAAATGCAGTAGTTCATACGTATGTTTTGCACTGTCTGCAAATTCTTGGTGCCCCAAATGTTTGTAACTGTTATGTCATATTAAATAAAGAGTAACTTAACAGCATCCAATTAAAAGTAAGAATAGAATGTCAGGATTTGTTCGATGTCATGTTTCTGGTCTTCATTTTAACACCCTTCTCTGTCATTTCACCTCTCCCTCCCATATTCTTATAACTCTAATAATTTGCCATTTCTAATTTTCACCTCCTTTCCTCAGGGTTGCCCTTGTTCCAGCTAAACAGTGAGCACGAAGGAAAGCAAGAAATGCAAATTTCCACTCCACTCCCTTGTTCCAGATGAGAGTGAAGTTCCCTCTGCTGGCTATGAGAGTGCAAATCTGACAGTCCAAAATGCTGTCAAATTCCCTTTTCCAGTGTTGCAGACCCCTTGCAAAGGACCAGGATTATTTCTTCACCTGGGAATTGCAGCTTGAACGTGACACAAGGGTGTGCAATTGGAACCCTGATGATTTTTAAATTCTCAGCAGCTGGGTAGGTTGTTCAGCAAGGAATAAGCACAAGCACTGGCTGGTTCCTCACACGGCACTTGCTGATCTGCTTCGTGAAGTCTGGGTTCAAAGATGCTTCGCTCCACATGGATCTTCTTGGTGGCACAGCACAGAAAAGGAGACACTTTATCTTCTACAAATGTCCAAATGTTTGAATCTGTTGGGAAACCAGTTGGTGATCTCCACTGGTGTTGCTTTTGGTGTTTAAATAATCAATCTTTTGGGTTTCTGCTTCCCTGTTGTCTTGGCAAAAGGGTTTTGTGAAGCTGAGCCTTTCTGGGTAGCTTTGTGGAGCAGATTTCCCCCATCAGGATGAACAGAGTCTCCTGCTTCATAACCATTCAGGATTGAAGAGAAAGGGATTAAGGACAGATATTCAGCTGCCTCCCCACTAAAGTTTGAGGAATTTCCTCCAAACTTGCCCAGTCCCTTCCCATTAGATGAGTTGTTGCTGCACCCACTGCAATCATGGCCTTGCTCCTCCCTTAAATTGTCTGCCTTTAATTGCCTCCTTGCTCATGGGTAAGTGAAGATGGCAGTCAAAGGTGGAAATAGGATTGTCCACCATGCTATTTTGAGAGACATAGAAAAGACAGCAGTAAAGTTCTAGTTAGCTCGAGCTGTTCCTTCTGCTCTACAGAAATACCTACCAGTGGCTGAAAGGCTCCAATTTACAGCTGAGTGTTCTGTGTTTCATAATTAAGGAGAAAAATAGACAGAGTTTCTCAAAGGTTACCTGTAGATACAAGGTTTGACTTTGTCACTGTTTCCAGACTTCAGACCCCTTAGTTGCCAGTAAAATTAAAGGAATAAGTTTGCTTTTTTCTTATCTTAGATTGTCTACATGAGCTCTGAAAATGAATCCAGTTTTTTCAGTTATGCTCTCTATCAGGTTCTCCTCCTGTTACTCCTTTCCCAATCCTTTCCAAGCTTGTCTTCGTGCTTTGTGGATAGCAGACAGCTAAATCTGACACACTATTTCAAGCAGTGCTCCAGACAGAACAAGAAGATGAAGAAGAATGGTACAAGGTAAGAACCCTTTTTCAACAGATCTGCTATGAGATAGTCCAGGGAAGTAAAAAAAGAGGGACAAAAAGGAAAAAAAATAGTTATGTTAGTCCTCAGAGATGGCACTTGAGCCAGGTAGGTGTGATGTGATTAAGACAGTTTAAATGCTCCTCTTGTTATTTTCTCTAATAAATATTTTATTTGCTGATTTATGGTAGATATCTTGTATCTTGCTGTTACAAACCTATGGAGATTTGACAGTAATTAATCATGATGAAGAGCCTTGCTTCTCAGGAAGGAAGAACACGCAATTCTGCAGGCTGTTAGTCAATAAAGAGACACTTTTCAGGGATTCTTAATTGACTGCCTTCATCACCAATTTACACACAGAAAACCTCTGCTAAGGATACCTTGAGGGGGAGACTGAAAAATCAGAATAAAACAGAACTTACACAAAAATAAGAATCTTGTGATGAATTCCTCAAACCACTTCCCCTCATGGCAGTGGGGTTTTGATGTCTGAATTTATAAATAAAATAAGGTTAGGAGATCTGTGAACTTGTTGTAAATCTGTACCAGGCTAGGGAGAATTTAATAAACCTTTAAGGAAAAGTGCCAAAATATGGCAAGGAGGCCTATAAATACATCATGATGGTTTAAAATATGTTGACTCCGTAACTGTGAAATTCCCTGTTGCACAGATAAAACCCTTTAGTCTGAGTGAAGAGTAGAACATGAAAACTTATCCTGGGAACAGTCGCTCTCATGATGAAAAGGTCTGTGCAGAATTTCACAGGCCATGGGATGAACCCAGGGAAGCAGGGATCAAGAAAGATGTTCCCACACAGATTGATCTGTGATCCTCACAAGGAAACTGAGAGAAATCCCATTGCTCAACACACTTAAAATTAGGCTGGGTGCAGCAGCTGTTATGCATCTCTAGCATTGCAATAAAGAATAAAAGCAAGGAATCACCGTGGCACAGCTGGGGACATAAATAACAGTGTTTAGCTCACAAACAGCTTAAAAGGCTACTGGTACATTCCAAACGTGGGTCCACAGTGTGGGATGTACTGCAGGGACAAATCCAGGAGGGAGATGGGTTCCACGTGTTGGTAGATGTGTTCTCTTTGGATGCCTGTGACCTTTCTGCCTTGACAGAGAAGATGTGCCTTTCTTTTCAGTCTTGCACTTTGTTCCAGTGGCTGCTTACCTGTGTCTCCAGCACCTACATCAATTCCCCTTTGTATAAAGTAAGAAACAGCTTGGTCCTGCAGTCTGTTGCTCACTTCCCCACCTTCCAAACCCTTGGAAATGTTAGTGCAGAAATCCTTTTTCTTGTCACCTGCGAGCTTTAGAACTAAAATATTTCTTCTTTGTTCCCCATATTTTTCTATTGTTATGTGTGCCAAAAAGATCGTAAGAGCGACAAGACCAGCTACGTTAAGCCTCTGGTTGTCAGGATACTCACAAGTCATCCAGGAAGGGATCCAGCTGCTTCTTGCAGGATATAATATCTAATTTCCATGGCCTAGACCTACAGACCTCCAGGAAAAGGTCAGAACACAGAATGAGCTCAATTGGTTATGGCATAATGTGGAGATGATGGTATTCTTTACAAGGCTTAGTCCAGCTCTGGGAAAGACACGTTTATATTTGCTTTTCTTGTGCAAAAAGGATAGAAGGAAGAAATCCAAGTTGTCTGGATGTGGGAAAATAAGATCTGTTGTTCAGCTGGTAGTGAGGGGTGGCCAGGTTTGTGTAAAACATCTCAGAGCTGCTCTGCTGTTTTTCCTGCCCTTCTGTTTGGAGCTTGGCATTTTACATCAGTGAAGGTGATGCTACACGGCTTAAACTGAGGTGATGGAATGAAAATTGGGCTTTTAAACTTAACACCGTTTCTTCTATTCCAATGTTCATAAAAACTGATTTTATCCTCAAGATTGCACTGAAGAAGTAATAAAAGAGCCAATAAAAAGTTGAAAAGGTGAATCCTTTGAGTTAAAAATCACCAGCACAATTGCTGTCAAGGTAGAGCAAGCTCTGTAGGTAGTAGTAACAGCCTTCCTTTAACTCCACACAGGAAAACAATCTTTAGCATAATGATCTGGAAAGAGTTCTTTGGAAGCAATTGAAGATACGGATGTTTAGCTCTCTTAGGAGAGACAGCCTACTGAGACCTTCACTGGAAAGGGTCTGAAACAGATCTCTGAGTGCAGCAAATATCGTGGGGTGTGGTGGGGATGCAGGCAGAGGTCAAGCTGCAGGTCCATTTCAAGACACAATTTTTATTTCTGCACCAGTGCTGTTGATTTATTCTGGGTTTTTTAAATCATTCCCCTGTAGAAAAACAGGCACTCCTGAGCAGTGTTGGTGCAGCAGTAGTGGGGGAATTCTGTCTGCAAACACAGAGGTTCTCTAGGCTGGCAGGCGAGCCCTTGATCCATCTCTCAGCCCCAGGAAGGCTCAGCTCTGGAGCCCCACTCAGCCCTAAATCCTGCCAGCCCTGTGAATCACCCACGTTCTGCCCAGCTGCCCGAGGGAGTTGGAATGGGAAGGATACAGAGAGCATGGCTGGCTGGAGAGGGCTCCATGCAGCACGCAGGGATGGAAAAGCTTTCACTTCTGTCGCTCCTGGGGATGGAGGGGCTGATGTGCACCCTTCCCTGCCTTCACCTGGTCCGGAGCTCTCGGCACGGGCCTGGGAGAACGAGGCTGAGTGTCCTGTCCTACCCTGCACGATCTCAAACCCAAATCACAGAGTCTGGGTGAAAAGGACAAAAGAGGAAGAAATATTGGGAACTTTGGCTTTTGGCTTCAGAGATGTGGGGGACCAGAGAGACAGAAAAAACACCACCACCTGAAGCCACAGCCCATGCAATCACGTGAAAAGTTGGTATCCTTGCTCTGGCAGTTGTTTTCCAGGTTATACAATTGCAAATTTATTTATAATACATATAGATGTTTACTTTATACATTTGACATTTACTTTATACATTTAACATTTACATAATACATCTACTGTGAGGGTGGGGAGGCCCTGGCACAGGATGCCCAGAGAAGCTGTGTCTGCCCCTGGATCCCTGGAAGTGTCCAAGGCCAGGTTGGATGGGGTTTGGAGCAGCCTGGGCTAGTGGAAGGTGTCCCTGCCCATGGCAGGGGATAGAACTGGATGAGCTTTAAGGTTCCTAAAAACCCCTAATCCATTCTGTGATTCCGTGATCTAGTCCCTGAAGAGGAGATCAGTACCTTTGTCCCCAGCCTGAATTCAAACCCTAACCCTCTCCTTATGGAATGTGCTAATGGCTTCACACTAAAATTATCTCCCTTTTTCACCTTTTCTGGGTAATCTACACTCAGTTCATGTCTGTAAAAGAAAACTTTTTACAAAATGGATGGGGAACTCTTCCTTTACCTTGCAGGATACGACTCTGTCCTTGAGCACAGGGCTTGGAATCCAGGTAATGGGAAAAGACAAGCACTTGATCTGCTCTGTTTCCTGCTGCTGCTCTGATAACAGAGCTGGCTGGTAAATACAAAGTGGGAACAACCTACTGTGCAGTGGGAAACGGGAATAACTCTCTGCCAAGCTCTGCAAAGAGAGTTCCTACTTTTGAGAGAACAGATAATGTTTGTCAGTCCTAAATAGGAATGATTTCCCTACAAAAAATATACTCTGAGGGATGGGGGGAAATTTAATAAACTGCTGCCTTCTGCCTTTTCCTCCATGCAGAATCTGATGGGTTTTAGCTCAGGATGCTGCTTTTTGAGAATCCATTTTGGAAATCCCTTGCTCTGATGTGCATCACAAACAGTACAGCCCATGGAGCTGTTCCAGAGCCCTGGATGCTGCTCTGCCAGGCCAGGTGCTGATCCCCTGCAGCGCTTCTTGCTCTGCATCCATGTTTTGTTGCTACAACAGATGTTTACAGCAACACAGAATCAAATATTTGCCTTCTTGCCTTTCTTTCTGTTTCTTTCTGCCACAAAGAAAATACGTAAATTGTTTCCAGTTGTTTGGCTTTCACATATATGTATTCCCCAACATTTTGGGACTTTTGCCTCAAAGTCTGTCAGAGTTTTTAACAAATTTTGAGTCTTTGCAGTGTGCCCTGGCTGGGATAAAGTTAACTGTCTTGCCAGTAGCTGGCGCAGTGCTGTGTTTGGGATTCAGTGTGAGAATGATGCTGAGAACACACTGATTTTTAGCTGCTGCTGAGCAGTGTTTGCACCGAGGCAAGGACCTTCCACCTTCACCCACTGCCCTGCCAGAGCTGGCTGGGGGCACGAGAAACTGGGAGGGGACCCAGCCAGGACAGGCTGACTGCGACTGTCCAAAGGGATATTCCAGACCCCAGGGCATCATGGGGTGTGTTTATAAACTGGGGAAAGCTGGCCTGGGGCCTCTGGTTGGGAACTGGCCAGGCATCAGTCTGTGGGTGGTGAGGAACTCCACTGTGCATCTGCTTTAGTATATCCTCGTTATATTATTATTTATAATATTATATTATAGTATTATTACACTGTATATATACAAAACAATAGATATTATTATATGTTACATATTATATATCATATATTATATATTATAATATATAATATTATATATAATAATATATGTATATATATAATAATAGTAAAATATAAATAATTATTATGTAATAATTATTTATATAGTAATATGGTTACATTAAAGTATAATAGCATTATATTATATAAAAATATTATTATTTTTATCTATTTATTTATTTATTTTAATTTTTATTATTTCCCCTTCATTTTCTGTCCTTTTATACCATCTTTACCTCAAACCACAAATTTCATTTTCCTCCCAATTCTCTCCCCTACCCTGCTGCCGGGAGGGAGTGTGTGAGCTGCAGGACACAGAGCTAACAAGGAAGCCAAATTTCTGACCTCCCTGTTCATTAATGTGTTCAACTATGGCCTGGTTATACCTCACACTGAGAGGGAAAGCTCAGTTCCACAGAGCCTCTGCATGGCTTGAGGGGAGCAAGTTTCAGCTGCCTCAGCTAAATGTCAGAGAGGCTGAGCCAAGGTCCACCAGCCTCAATGAGAGGGTTTATTTCCTTGACTTCAGTGAGCTTTAGATGGAGAATTAAGCCTACCTGCTTGAAGCAATAGTAAATTTTCAAATCCTTCCTCAAACCCATCACAGGGGAGGAACAAAGTCCAGGAGCATGTTAATGAGGATTGAGTGCACTTGGAAAAGCTGTTTAGATTGGACTCTGCTCTCTTCAGACCCCTCATGCTTTCTGTAAGACATTCCCTTTCATTTCTGTCTTCAGCTGCAGCTCACTTGTAGTATCTGAGGCCTTTTTGCCCCTTGCTCCACTTGTTATGTTCCTATTTCAAAGACAAACTCTGTCTGCACTTTTTTGTATTAAAGGTCACAGTCAAAGTTTGAAAGTTGGCCTGTAAATTCCTTCTGGTGGAAAGTGGTTCTTTGTTAAGGTAGGTACAGACAGAGAAATAACAAGTTCTGTGATCCAGGAACCACTTTTGGTGCATCTTTGGGACTTTCACAAAATTCTAGAGACTGTAACACAGCCATGTGTAGGACAAAACAAGGAGTCAAATTAAATTGAGGGCTGGATGATTGTGAGGGGTAGAAAAAAGTCCTATCCCTCAGCTGTCACAAACGACCCAAACCCACAGATATTCAGAATTTTTTTAATCTGAAAATTTTCTAAATATCCCAATTCTCCATTTGTGTTTGTGAGCAAATTGCTTCTCTGGAGGGGAAGAGCATGGATGCCAGTACCTATTTCACATTTAATTCCCACCTGCATCTCCAAATTACTTGTCAACATTCTTCTTCTGACTCTGCCTGAGGGCCTGAGTCGTTTACACAAAACACCCAGGAGTGTGTGCTGAATCCAGCTCTGGGAGCTGTTCTGCTGGAGCAGGAAAGCAGAGAGCTGTGAATAGGAGATCAAAGCACTTGAGCAGAAAAAAGGACCCTAAAAATAACCCCGTTGAACCCAAAATGGAAATGCTACAGCACTTCTCCAGGTTCAATTTCATTGTCTGCTCAAAGGGACTCAAACTTTCATCTCCTCTGAGAATACTCTAAAACCACCAGGGTATAAGTGGAGAAACACAGCAGAATAAAAAAGGACATGTTTGTAGTCCTCCACTCAACCTTGCCTTCACTGAGTAAAGAGCCTGAAATTATCAGGGTGTATTTTCTTAAGGGGTTGAATTTTTTTTTTTTTTGATGCTGAACTACCCTGTGATCCAAAGAAAACTCCAATTTCATGAAACAATTTAAGATCCAGAAGGGATCATAGAATCCCAGAACACTTTGGGTTGGAAGGGACCTTCAAGATCACCTTATTCCACCCCCCTGCCATGGTAAGGGACACCTTCCACTGTCCAAGGTTGCTCCAAGTCCTGTCCAGCCTGGCCTTGAAGGATGAGTGGCTGCTTTTCCTGAAGTCTCCCAGCACAGAAAATACACCAGAATGCTGTGAGATCACAAGGATTCAGTGAAAGCTTCAATGACCCTGTCCAGCACCCAGATCTGTAGTTGCAGCATGAAGTCTTAAACTGAAAGGGAGTAGATTTACATCAGCCAGCAGGAAGAAGTTCCTCCCTGTGAGGGTGGTGAGGCCCTGGCACAGGGTACCCAGTGGATGCCCCACCCCAGGAAGTGTTCAGTGCCAGGTGGGATGAGATTGCCCTGATATTATTTTGGGGTTGGGGTCTGGCCTGGGGGTCATTTTATTTATCTACATTAACTTTAAACATCTTTTCACAGCCAAACCAGCAAATACAAGCTTAGCAGGCCGGAGATTTGGGTTGTGTGGGAAGGAAGAAGAGTTTTTCTGGAGAAGATCTGTAACACAGTGAGGCTCCTTCTGTCCTAGACCCCAACCAGAGCAGCTGCCATGCACCTGGCTGTTCAAGAACCACTTAGGCCAGGGGATGAGCCAAAAGACTGTCCACAGGTCTAAAGTAAATTGCCAGCGTGCTGCCACTCTCACCGTTCGTATCAGAGTAAAGTGCTGTGCCTAAATTCTTGCAGGGTGAAGGATTACTCAGATACGCTTTCCCTAAATTTATAATTCCCTCGCATGGAGAACTAAGAGAAAATGAGCTTAAAGCAGAAAGAAACCTGAAGTGATGAGTAATTCCTGCTACAAAATGAGAAAGCAGTAGCTGTTCCCACTCTCATGTTTTGCTCCGTGGGTTTCCTCTGCAGGGCGGAATTAAACCCGCAGCCGCTCTGCTAATGATGATAGCCACAAAATTAATTTCTTCAGACTTGCAATTATGTTCAACTCAAGGTCTGACATGGTTAATGAAACCGTGGAAAAATGCAGTTCTCTGAGTCCTAAACCACACAAACACACATTGGTGGTATCAGAAGGAAAGGAGCCAAATTGCTGATAGGACACACAAAGACATAAACACCAACACGTACGTATTTTCCATGGCGGTTTGTTGTGCTAAAGAGGATTTGAATTCTTCAGACATTCTACACAGATATTTGAAAGTGTTTGTGATGTCAGTCATCATGAGAAAAACAAAATTGCCAGATAATTGACAGAATAATTTAACTGGGAGGCAAAATTGATCAAGGAGGTTTTTTATCCTTGGAAAGCAACGGGACACGTGTAAGGCCATCGCTGTGTGGGATTATTAGACGAGGAGGTAATAACACACTCTGTTATCCCACAATGCTATGGATCCAACACAAAGCCTATTAAAATCTATGCAAATGTTTCCATTATACTCTGTGGCCTCTGTGCTGATCCACGAGAAAATCTGATTACAAGTTCACAAAAAAATAAATATTCCCTCTCCCGAAAGTAGCTTGTTCATAGAATCATAGAATATTTAATGCTGGAAAAGCCCTCTGAGATCATCGAGTCCAGCCATTCCCTCAGCACTGCCAAAGCCACCACTAAACCATGTCCCCAAGCGCCACATTTACCCTTTTTCTGAACATTTCCAGTAACTTTCCTGGGCAGCCTGTTCCATCTGATTCTGCCCTGCTTGAGCACATGCATTGGGAAAACACAATTCCAGGGCTGGGATAACCCAGGATTTGAATGGATCTGACTGATATATGTCGGCAAATGGACTCTGCAGCACAACTTTGAATTTAATTTGTGCAGGTGAAGGTAAAAAATCATTAGCTGTTGACAAATAACTGTAGGTCTACATGAAGATGAGCTCAGCGGTCTCAGTGCAACTCCTACATCATAATCTGCTAATAATTCTTACACCTTCCTGGTCTCCAAGCACCTTGTAATCTTTATAATGGGTTTATAATACTTCTGTGAGACAGAGAGGGGCTATTTCATCCATCTTCACAGGTGGAGAAGATGGCTCATGCTAATAGGTCTCCACAAATCAAGGGATGGCTCTGGAAAAGGCTCTGGGATTCAACCAAGCAACATCTTGGATAATTTGTGCCTAGATTTTCCTGTACATGACAGAGAAACTCCAGCAGGCTGAACCACACAGACGACACAAAGTAGAAAATGTGTAGGAGATTTGTGGGTTTATGTTCAGTTGCAATGTTTTCCTTGGGTTTTGTCATCGTTTGAGCGACATGGAGCTCACCAGTGCTGACAAAGGATATCATCCAGCTTCTTCCCGGAAATTCCCAGGGAGTTTCCTGGAATCAAGGCTGATTTTCCAGTCAGAGGCACTGTGGCCACCGCGTGTCCTTTAGCTTGGGTGACTTAGCTCGGTGCTTGCTCAGCTGTCAATCTGACACTGCTCATAACTTTAATTATAAATAAAGGAATAAGGGAAGATCCCTGTGCTGTGTTCCCAGCATCACTCCACTGCCTGACAGGAGCCTGGAGAGATTCACTGTGTCTGTGTCAGCCCCGTGCACTGAGACAGCGAGATCAGTCTTGACAAAATCAGCAAGCTGAGATATCAAGGCAAAGAAGACTCAAGGACAGGTTGTTAACCTTGGAATGTCCAAGGCCAGGCTGGATGGGGCTTGCAGGAATCCAGTCTAGTGAAAGGTGTCCCTGCCCATGGCAGAGGGGTGGAACCAGAGGAACTTCGAGGTCCTTTTCTACCCAAACCATTCTTTTGCAATGTTTCAATTTTTTTTTTCATCTTATTTTATTTTTTCCAGTATTTTTATTTCATTAGACCCTGGAAAGCAGCATAGTGCTCTCTCCCACTTGTCATTTACAGATCTATTGCTTTAACTGTTCATACAGAGAGATTATTTATTTTTCTCTCTCTGATTGAAGATCAGGAGAAATCTGTTGTCTAATGCTTACAGGACCAGGAGCAATGATGCTTTGATTGGGGTAGCCATGTCCTGGGAACACTTCCAGAAAGAAAATCCTTTGAAGAAAGTCACACCAGGAAGAAATTATGTTCTATTTGTATTTACTCAGAAGGCACGGGAGACTGAGCCATACCCAGTTTATCAGTGGTGCCTGAAACCCCATGGAATCCCTGCCTGGCTGCAGTAGGATGATCCCTTGTACCATCTCTGGGCCCTTCCACTTTGCACTTAAACAGAGCATTTCAGCAACTTCACCTGCTGGAAGTGGGGTTTAGGTTAACCTTAAAGTCTGACTCTATCAAAGGGGCATTTCTGGCCTTTTGGAACCAGCATCTCTCGGTGTTATTTTCCTCACAGATTGTGCACCTGACATCTGGTCTGATCAAGGGTGGCCAGTTTGTGCATATTTTATGCTGCAGTGCTGTCAAATCCTAATGAGAAGTGACAGAATGCCTCTATATTATTTCTATTACTGTTTCCTTCTCCCAGCCCTAGTCCCCTCCCCATTTTTCCCTTCACCCTGAGCTTTACCAGCCTCTCTTCTGCTCTGTGCTATACCTGTTATTTTGAGTTATGTCCATCCTCTGTAATTGCTTCTGAAAGGCTGAAGGTAAACACAGAAGAGCAGACTGATAAACAAATGTTGTAAGAAAGCCAAGTATAATAAAAGATAGCAGCATGGAGCAATATTTGGGAGTAGGATGTAATTTTAAAGGTCAATAATGCGCCAAGGATATTTTGCCTGGAGCACAGCTCACATTGATAACACAGAGCTGCTGTCTTAGGATTGCTTGGCTGCTAAATGAGTTTAACAATCTACCTCTGAGTTTATCTTCCTATCTCCCACTGGTCCTTCCTTCCTTCCTTCCTTCCTTCCTT
>VZRQ01002785.1:761214-829502 GCA_013397975.1 Machaerirhynchus nigripectus | reverse complement strand
CCTTCCTTCCTGCCTTCCTCCCTTCCTCCCATCCTCCCTTCCTCCCTTCCTCCTCTCCTTCCTTTTCTCTTTTTCTCTCTTCATCTTTTTCCCTCTCTCTCTCTTTCTTTCTTTCTCTGTACCAGATTTATCATGGCTTAGAGTTTCCCTTCGAAAATCTTGAACCACATCTCTTTAGTATTTATTAAAATTATTTTTCATGTCAGGCCTTTCAGCAGGAAACCCTCGCTGGATCAGTACTGCAACAAATGAGAGCAGGTTTTTAATTTCCATGTTCTGCTGCCTGGTGGATAAAGATCTGTATCACCACAGCTCAGGTTTCCACCATCGCTGTTTCTCTCTGACCTGAGAACAAACTGCTTTGAGTTTCTGTGTTTCCATTGTGGCAGGGTCCGCTGNGTGTTTCCGTTGTGGCAGGTTCAGCTGAAACCTTGGACTGAAATGGTCACAGAGAAACCAGTTGCTCCCTGGGGGTTTTGAGTCCCCCAGGGATAGTACCAGCAATCCTAAAAGCAAGTGAAAACATGAATTCAAGAGAACACAGGGGCTTTTTAAATGTTCCATGACATTGTAGTAAGTTCTAAACTTCCCAGAAAGTAAAGCCCCTGATTACAGAGCTAGGTTTGACCAGATTTTTCAGCAGCCACTAAGGATTTCTATATCCTTTATTTCTAAGCTGACATCAATTTTGTAAGGTAGGTGCTCAAATACCTATTTTTGCCAATGGAGCTATTCCAATTACATCTTGGAAATCACTGATTGCTGGTCCAAATTTGGCATCAAACACCCTGATACAGTAGCATGACTTAAAGGAAACCTACAGTTTGATCTAAACTTGTTTAAAATGTAAAATTGTAAAATTTTAGAATTTAAGCATCTAAATTTTGACATTTCGACTTAAAAGTCCACTGCAAGTGAAGGTAAACAATAGATTTTCATCTTGATACACCCAAGATTTACATTTAAGGACTCTGGTGTCTGCTCTTCTGGTGTCTGTCTGCGTGCATGGACAAACTCCCACACTGATAAGTGGGAGTAAAAGGTGATTTAGAAGAGCAGGCTCTGCCTCTCCCCCTTGTGTGGTCCAGTGCAGCTTGATTATCACCACAGAATACCCTGGGTTGGAAGGAATCCATGAGGATCATCGAGTTCAGCTCCTGGCCCTGCACAGGACACCCCAGCAACCTCACCCTGTGCCTGAGAGCACTGAGGTTTTTGTAGGGTATCCTGTTCAGTCCCATATTAAATCCCTTAATGTTTGTATTTATAAATGACAGCACAAGTTGTTGGGCAGCGAGGAACAACCTGTGGAATTTTGTTCATGTGATTATCCAGTGCTCCTCCTGTGCCCTGTGCAGCCCAGGACTGATCAACCGGAGGCAGAACCTCTCCTGCAGATCTTTGTCAGGCTCAGTGTTTACAGATTCATGGTAAAGCATGGTGGCTCTCTTGCCTCAGTTGCAAAAAAGATAATGGCCAATGATTTGTGGCTTTGGCATTTATAGACTCCTGAGCTATAATAACACAAATTTTGGAGACACAGTCCTGTGACGGACTTTGTTCTACGGGCAAGGCTCACAGCACGAGGCTGTAGATGGTCACATGCAGGTACTCCTGGGGCTGAACAGGGGAACTTGTGCTTCCCTCCCAGCTGCTGGGTGGGACAGGCTTCACATCGTTCACACAGCAGCACACGCCAGGGGCTTGATCCGTGTGAAATGAGCACTGTCCATCAGCAGATCTGGTGCTTTATTGTGCCTAAGACATAATCAGCAGAATCTGCAGCTCCGTGGGAAGAATTAGGCATGGTGGGGGGTAGATGTCTTTTTAATGAAGACTTAAGGCAGAATTCTGATCCAATTTAAAAAATCCCTCCATAAAATATTAAACCAAACCCCGTTATTATTGCAAAGTTTGAGCAGAAATGCTACAGCTCTCCTTGGGGAGATTTGTGAGGCTTTTCCTCACACGGGGCTGGGATGTCTCCGAGCCTCTTCTCCTCAGTCTTCCCCAACCTTATTTCTGAAAAAAAAGATCAGGAAGAGACTGCATTTACAATATATAGCTCCTTCCACATTTGACATACAAACGCAAAAGGCAATTAATACCATTAGCTGCAATTAATAGTGCTTAAAGGACAATGCCCGGGAGGCAGCCACTTACGGATCTCAACACAAGCTGCTGATTTTCACAAAGAAGGACCATTTTCTGGTATTAACTAATTATGTGTCACTCTGGGTACTTTCTCTCTTTCCTTGCAGTGCAACTTGTATGACAAGGAGGAGGAAAGCCTTTCATTTCTCCCCATCTGGAGCTCTAATATGAAGGCTCAACCACTACTAATAGGCTGATGTTAAACTTTGGCAGTTTTCAATTATCCTCATATTGAAGGCAAAGATTTCCTGTGCATACATCTTATTGCCTGACCAAATTCATTTCATAGTTCCATTTTTAGTTCAATAAAATTCAGCAAAAAACCCCTCTGGCTTTATTCGTATTGTTTTTCCCTCTGTTAGTTCCCGAGCAATGTGAATGGGGATGTGACTAAAAGCACTGAATTACCACTCACTGGCAGCTCCCTGACAACCACCAGTTGGGCTCTCAGTCCATCTCAGTTGCACAACAAAACACACTGGTTTGAACAGCTTTCGGGGTGACTTTGCTGCATAATTCAGTTTGGCTAAGAATATTCCAGCTATTCTTAAGAGGCTGGGAATCAAACCAGCATGTTATGTTTGTTCAGGATGTTCTTGTAGGATACATCCCTCTGAAGGGACTGGATTGCTTCATTTCTCTAAGATTTCATGGTGTAAAATCCTCGCTGTTGAATCCAAACAAGATCATTACCCCACACTTCCCACCTGAGGTTCCAATTTATAACTTCCACTATCCCAGGTTGCTTCAAACCCCATCAAACCTGGCCTTGGACCATCCAGAGATCCAGGGGCAGCCACAGCTTCTCTGGGCAACCTGAGCCAGGGCCTCATCACCCTCAGAGGGAAGAGCTATCTGCATTTAATTAATTAATTGCTCTAAAGCCTCCTGCCTTACAGCAGACAAGGTTCCTCTTTTCCTTCTTTTCAAATCAGTCCCTTCACTTTAATCAGGTTCTTCCCCCAGAGTGTGTTTGGGCACTGGAACAGGCTCCCCCGGGAAGTGGTCACAGCACCAAGCCTGGCAGAGTTCAAGGAGTTCATTTGGACAATGCTCTCAGACACAGGGTGGGGCTGCTGGGGTTGCCTTTGCAGGACCAGGAGTCAGACTCAGTGATCCTCGTGGGATCCTTCCAACTCAGCATTCTGTGGCTCTATAATTCCAGTAATTATTCATGTTTGTTTCTGGGTGTCATGTGTTCTACCTCTTCCTAAGACAGGGCTGTTTATCTTCCTTCACTGTCACTCTGAATAAACGAACTTAACAGCTTTAATAGTTATTGGCAGTTTAAACTTGCCTAAGCACGGTCAGGTCTCTAAGAAGTGGCCAGATACTGCTTTTCCATGTCCTCGGATGTGTTTCTTATCTCTCTTAACTGTTTAAGGCCAGGCTGAAATAAACAGGAGCGTTGCTACTGAGTCCAAGAGGCTTCAGTTTGGCTCTCACTACCTCACATTTTCAAATGTAATGACATACACGTGCTTTTACCACAGGGCTTATCACCCTCCTTTCTCCTCTCTGTACTTGTGTAATAGGTTCTGCACCAGTACCCAAACCAAAAGAAAGATAAAAAGAGCAGGACTCGGCCAACACAAAGAGCAGCTTCCCGTGACAGCGAGCTCCGAGGGGGATGCAGAACCTGCAGCTTTGGGGAGGTGACTTTGGTCCTTCTACTGTCACACCAGAGATTTCTTCCCTTGTCTTTTCACTGCCTTAGCCTGGCTTCCACCACACAGCTTTGCTGCCTTTTTCCCAGGAATCTGCCCAATGAGACTCTTTGTCACCCTGTGCCAAGGACCCTTTTTCTCCCTAAAGACTCTCCCTTCTCCTTTTCTGACTGACCTTCCCTTCTCCCTGTCCAACAGAATGAAAACTCGAGCATTTCCTTGCTGTACTTACAGCGTCATTAAAGATATCTTGCTGAAAGGCATCCATTCCCTGGTAGGATTCTGTTTAGGGTAATGGGAATCCATTGTGCAGGACTACAACCCTCTGATTTTTATCTTGTGCCCTTGTCTTCCCTTTGTGTCTCACAGTGCTTTAATTAAGCTGCAATTTGGAAGCTCTGTAAGACAGGGATATATCTGTCTTTTGTCCCATAAAGTAGTTTATAGACTGTCATAAAGACAGAAATTTTGCAAATCAATCTGCTGGCGTGTCACCAATCCGCTGGAGGTGAGGTAAGGGGGAGCTCAGGAAATGCAGAGCTCAGTGAAATCTGGTTGGGTTTATTGGGATTTGTTAATATCTCTTAAACCCAGAGCACTCAGTTCACGCCCATCTGAAGGACTTTCTAGGACAGAGCTGGGCAGGCTTCGAAAACAGATTTTCATTCTTTCCTTATTAATTCGATCAGTGGCATTGTGCTATTCTCAACAGCAGCTCTGATTAGGTTTATCCCACACTAATCCAGAGAGGAGGAACTAGACCTTAAAAATTTACAAACTTTCTCTTGAGATGATAAGGAAGGAATTAAATACGGAATAAGGCGGCTGGAGAGAGGAAGAAATATACGAA
Organism: Machaerirhynchus nigripectus; assembly: GCA_013397975.1. NCBI lineage: Eukaryota > Metazoa > Chordata > Aves > Passeriformes > Dicruridae > Machaerirhynchus > Machaerirhynchus nigripectus. The sequence goes on along the minus strand of VZRQ01002785.1, from coordinate 824,831 downwards.
GGGATAGTTTAGCCTAAGGAAGAGCTTTAGGAAATGTTTAAGACTACATGGGAACAGTGATCCACTGGAAATGGGTAAAGGCTGAAAAAAGCCCATCTAAATTAGGAATTTAATTCAGACTAGTGGCTTTTACGTGATGTTTGACAGAGAAAATAATTCCAACATGCATTTTTTTTGCATTCTCATGGGAAAATCACTGGAACTGTGTTTGAGACGATTCAAGGGTGCAGCAAATCCAACCAACACCACCTCCAAAAGCTGCCGAGACGGGATAAAATGTTCCTCACCTTTCTTCTAAGTGAACTTTTTGATTTCCACAGAGACACAGTCAACCCCAGTAGTGTGACGTTTTGCCTTGGAAAAGGAAAACAGAAAATAAGCACAGGAGGCAGGGAAAATCTGTGCATGATCAGCACTGCAGTGGGCATTTAATTTAGCACCTGGGATGTCTCTGCATGAAAGCCACCATGCTTCAACTCGACCCTACATGCTCTGAGTGCAAAGTAAATCTCGCATGGACAGAGAGCAGACCCAAAGCTACTGATACCCTGATGGCAATATTTAAGTAACGTTGCAGAAGAGGGAAGGGAACGTTGAATTTCTGATCATCTTTGGCTCCATAGTACTTTTACAGTTTCCTTATCACACAGACCAAAACTGTCTCATAGGGATTCTTTTGCCTTATCTGTTATTAATATCTATATATTCTATCTGTTATCTTAGCCTTGACTCACAATATGCCAATGGCAGAACATTTCTTGGCCTTTCTTGAATGACATTTAGCACAGTGTAGCAATAATGTGAATTTTTTGACAAGACAGTCACCTCTGTGTCCTCTGTTTTTTGGAGATCCTTTTCTCCAGAACCCTCTTTTTCCTTTCCAAAACTATCTGCCCCACTGGGTGCTACTGAATAGGCACTGAGAGCAATTATAAAAAGTTTTATTAATCTTGCTTGAAAGAGTCGGAGGCAATGGGAGTGTGAGCAAGAGGGAAGTGAAACTCAGGTTGCAGAAGTGAGATTGCAGCAGTTAAAAAGGAGAGGAGAGCATGAAAAAATGAATCTCCAAAGAAAGGGAGGAAGGGACACCTTAAAAACTAATTAGCAATTTACAAGTGCCTGCAACCCCTCTGGTAGAATTAAACATGTTTACTTGTTTCCTCAGCATGTGCGTGTTCTGGAGAGTGACACATTAATTAATATTAAATATCTAGCCCATGGTCTGCCTCAGCTTTCAAGGCACATTATAAATATTGGCAAGAAAGATCATTAAAAACAACACAGATCGAATGTTCATCTTGATTTGTAGAAATTGCCTGGTAGCAAAGGTGCTGTGAAGATGAATGAGTTTGTTAAAAGGGGAGAAGATTTCAAATATGAATTCATGAAGAAATAAATTGCTCCCTCCTCCCTCTGCAATGTGGCCACAAACACACAGAGCAGAGGGGGCAAAAAACCCCAAGTTTTTGTCATTATCATGGGAGGCCCACAGACTACTGAAAAACAGCGTGTGTCTAGTTCTGCCTCTTGACAGAAATTTTTGAAGGGCTGGACCACAATTGCCAGCAATTGCTCAGATTCCTCCATCACCCTTTCCCACGTGCTGCTCTCTGCTCCACCACACGCCGACCTGTTTCTACCTCTTGCCCCTTCTTTGATGGGCAGCATGAAATCCAACGGTAGGACACAGGAAACCTGCAATTTTCCTTCCCTGGGGCAATGTATAATTAGCATCCTTTTGATTTAGGATACTTTAAATCAGGTGAAAAAGCATTTGAAACATCGAAAAAGAGAATTTTCAGACCAACTGGTCTTCAGACTTAGAAGAACTTGTATTTCTGACAGATGGGGGGCATCTGTAAAGCCAGATGTTTTTACATCTCTGATCTTATTTTGAAGATCGTCAGTTTCATAAGGCTGAAAGTTATTCAGACCCAGACTCATGGAATTACTGCATCAGAGAATCAGAGAAAGGCTGATTTTGAGAGGGACCTCTGGATGTCATGTGGTCCAACTCCTCTGCTCAAGGAAGGTCACCTAGAGCCAGTTGTCCATGACTGTGCCCTGACGAGTTTTGAGTATCTCCAAGGATAAAGACCCCACAACATCCCTGAGCAACCTGTACTCGTGTTGAGTCACCACCACAGTCAAAACGTATTTCCTGATGTTCAGAGGGACATTCCTGTGTTCCAGTTTTTGCCCTTACTGGGGCATCCCTGGAATACCCCTGCTTTCATTCCCTTTGCACTCTCCCTCCAGATATTTATAGAGAATCTCTGAGTCCTTTAGGTAGGAAAAGACCTTTTAAATAATTGATCCAACCACTGATGATTCCCCTTCCTGTCTAGACTAAAGAGTCACGTCTGTCTCAGCCTTTCTTCACAGGATAGATTCATATGCTGATGCCTGGCGCTGTTCCCTCCCAAGTGCAGGGCTTCCCCCTTTTGAACTTCATGAGGGAACCCTCCTTATAGAAATAGGTTTTTCTCCTCTGTGGGCTCCTCTGCACACAGAGAAAACTTTATTCATCAGAGAAGTTTGTGTGACCTTCACATTTTATTTCATTCCCCCAAACTCAGTGTTATAATTGTAATTGGCTTTATCAGCACCTCCCTTCAGGAAATCCTGACAGAGGCTGACAGAGGGACAACGCAAATTTACCCAACACCAAGATTTGCTATGACATCTCTAATGCTCATCTGATCAGCTGGAATATATTTTACAGCTTTACAGAAATAAAGTGATGCCTCATCTGACACATCAAGGCCAGGCTGGACAGAGCTTGGAGCAATCTGGGCCAGTGGAAGGTGTCCCTGCCCATGGCAGGGGTGAAAGAAGATGGTCTTCAAGGTCCCTTCCAAACCAAACCATTTGTGATTCTTTAATTCTATGGTTCTTTAATTCTATGATTCTATGATCATAAACTATGTGGAACTATTTTTTTTTAATTGTTATTACAGATTTGACAAACTGTCTTTTGAGGTAAGACTGACTAAAAATTTTCTGTCTAAGACAGACCAAAACTCTTTGTTTAAGAGAAAAATGAAAGCCTCCACACCCTTATTCTTTTCTTTTATGTGTCATTCCTTGCAAATGTCCATTATTTTCTGCATAAATCTCTCTTCTTATCTTCCCAATAGGTTTTATGAAACTACCGTAGTATGTAAAATATGGATTTTAGTACCATTTGGATGATGTTTCTCTTCTCCTCCAATTATGGGACAGATATTTTACCAAGACAACGTTAAAATAACACAGATCTTCAGATGACAGTCTGAATATGACAGCAATAGCTCAGAATCTGGGAAGGGAAGACAGAGAACCCTTTGGGGAAACTGATGAAAATGCCAAGGATACAGAAGGAAAAAGATAACATCTTCATCGCTGGAACATGCTCACCAGCTTTGCTGTGGACAGAAATGATTGCTCAGGTGTCGGACATCACAGAGAAAATGGATGTGCCCTCTCTGGAATCTCAGTGCTTTTAAAAACCATGGAAGTTTTATCACAAACCCATCCCTGATTTTGACACCAGTGCTCAATATGCTGCTACAAACCCCACAATCAATAGGCTGGGAGGTGAACCAATCCTTCACACCAGCTCCTGCTGTCACAGTCACTGCCATGCGACCACACCCGCCAATGATCCGTGCGGGAAACTTCCCTTTTGGAACACTGAGTAGTTCTGCATGGATGCAGGGGCCAGAGCAGAGTCACTTATTTCCCGTGTCACAACATATTTCAGCCTCTGAAACGTGGAGATCCAGAAGTAGTGAACAGGGCTGTTCTGAAAATCAAACCACCTTTACTTTTATAGAGCGTCTGGAGGTCTCTTGTTGGAAGTGTGGTGTAAATCATAAGTGCAATTACATCTAAATATTTGGGAAGCATTATGCTACTAATACTAATTTTATTTTCCAGAAAGGTTGAAGAATCAAGGCTTTCATTATGTGCAACCACTCAAGATTGCAAGTTACTTTTGCTAAAGAGGCAATGATAGCTTTGGTGTCTGGGCTAAGATCCAAATGAGTAATTACATTCTGCAAGCCTACATTCCTCGTCAAGTTTTATATGAGATAAAGTTCTTTTCACTTAGCAATGTTTCTTTTTAAAGACTGACGTTTTCCAAGCCAGAGGCAGCTGCATTTCACTGGTGGGTGAAGTAATCCCCATGTAAACATAATTTGAATAAATCAAGTGCTTTGTGGTTTTCAAAATGCCACGTCCACTCCAATTCATGTTTTTCATTTGTTGCATGCATGGGATAAAAACCTGTAATGCAAGAAAAACAAAAAATCCATCAAATCTTTGATTTCAGGGAACTGCCTAAGCACAGACAATGGGGAAAAATGCTTTGGGCAATTCGGATTTGCCATCAAGTGTTTTGTTCATAAACAGCTTTTAATGAACTGGCATTTAAACTGCATATAGCGCATGTAAAAATAAAAGAGCTTCTCACGTGCTAAAACTTCCATTAACAAAACTCAGTAAAAAACTAATGGGTATCAATTTTCGCTTGTGTTCAGAAACATAAATTCAGAAGCACGGATTCAAAGGGCTTTACTCACTGATGATTCTCAGTGCATCGAAGCTGAGAGGTGCCGAGGCGCAGGAGCTGAAATGAGTAAGTAAAAGGCAGTGGTGAAATTTCCAGGCATTTTAAGGTGTTTGCAAACCAGAGCTTGAACTTAAAATATCGTTCTGTTCAGAACACAGTTCAGAGAGCTGCTCTCTGCAGTCTGTGGAACATTACTCAGTGGATGTTGCCATGTCCAATGTTTTATTTCAGATGAGCAGTTACAGGCAAAGACAGAGCGAGCAGTTTCCTTTGGATGCTTTTCCCATGAATGATCCTCTTATAAAGAATAAAGGGAAAGCTGCTCATACAAGCCCTGCCAGGAGCAGGAAACCCCATTGTTTTTCAGGGTAGGATCCATATGTAGATCCCAAAGGGAGAAAAGTGAAAAAATGAAGTAAAAACAGAGGATGGGAAAGTTGTGCTAAGGGAATAACTCCTTTCTCGAGGTGTGTTGTCCGCACCAGGCATTTCTCTGTGGTTAGGGTGGTCTTGTTTCATCCCTGCTGTTTTATCCCTGGGTGTGCTGGCACCCTCCTCATTCCCTGTCAGCTTCCAGCCAGGCCAGGAGCAGGTTGCTTCCTTGGGGTAATATCCAGAAGATTCAGCCCACTAGCACTGCTCTGCCACTCTGTTTTGTTCAAATACATGGGTTTGTTGGACTAAAAACTTGGAATCTACGCAGAATAGATCATAAACAATGTTATTACTGCACAACAGGTCTTACCAAGATAAACCTTGTTATTGCAAGGTATTGATCAGACTGGTCGAATCTCTCATAGCTTAAAGGATTTTACATCATTTACAGTAATTACAGTGTCTTCCTAAGTGCTAGAGCTATCTCTGAGCTCCCTAAAGGATGTTCTGAACAGGCAGAATTAAGTGATAATTTCCCAGTTACTTCTGTGAAGCAGGATTCTGTGTTCTTGGAGAACATTTTGTATTTACATACCTCTTTCTGTGGGTTCTCCTCTCCCACACCAGCTCAGTGCCATGGGGAGCAGCAGGTCGGGGCGTTGGATCGCTGTCCCCACATCCCAAATTGCATAACCTGGCACCATCTGTTCTCCAGCTGCAGGGAAATCCCACACGTGGTTCCAGTCACTTTAAATCTGGAGCTGGAAATGTGGAGACACTTCATGTTCCCTCAGAGCTGTGACTGAGATAAAAATACCACAGCTTCCTTCTGCTGTGCATGTGGGCTCGCCGCTCGGGAATTTCATGCTGGAATTTTACCTTCCCAAAAGCTGCCCTGCCCTGCTGTGACTGTGAGCCTGCACCCCACCAACATCGAGGTACACTCCGGAAATGTGCTCATTTTCCCTGATAAATAGGTGTTTTTCATTATATAGTCATTATGTAATAATTACACCTCTTTTACAGCCCAGCCAAGGGCTGGCACTCCCGTAGTAAATAAGTTTATCAAAGCAGCAATCACAGCCAGTCATTTCCATTCATCTAAACGACAGGCAGTGACACTAAAATCTACCTTGGGACGTTGTTTCACTATTAGCAAAGCAATGGAGAGAAAAGTGCCTTTCAACCACGGGCTTTGTTCACAGCTGTGGAGGGCTCACGGTGGCATTAATGGTTTTGTGTTGGTACCTGCAAGCCTGGGCTAATGCTCAGTGACAGGTCTCCACTGGCATCTCTGGTGTAGGAGCAGGGCTTCTGGGTGTAGCACCTCAAATTCACGGCTGTGAGTACCTTCTGACACGTGGATTTTTTTGTGAGGATGTGATGGGAGGCATAGTGACTTTTCAGAGCAGGAAAAACATACAATATTCCAAATAATAGGAAAATACTGAGAGTTTCAACTTCAAAAACTTTTCTTCAGTTGGTGGCGTAATCCAAATCGAATAAATAATTACAATGAGCCTGGAGCAAGAATCCCTGAATTCATGTCCTCATCCTGGCAGAGATTTGAGATATGACCTTGGGCAAGGTCAAGTTCAGATGTTCTGTACCTCAGCTTCCCCATTTGCAGAAGGGTAATAATAATTCTCACTCCACAAGAAGACCATGGGGCTTAATTACCATCCATGAACCACCTTGAAACCCTCATATAAAAGGTTCTGTAAAAGGGCAAATGTAATTACTGTTATTACAGTGGTGCAGCTATAAAATATTCATGGTATAATGGCAAGTCCAGTGAACACTCAGAAGCTTGTAAGATCAATTACTGTGCATGAATGCACAAGCACATCAGCAGGCTGTACAAGATGCCAGGCAATTTCCTTCCAGCTCTAAGGTCCTGTCCTGCAGAGGGTCAAGAGTTTCCCCGTTTCCCACTGAACTCCATGAGAGGCCCTTGAAAAGAGCAGGAAAGTTGGGTTCGAGTACTTTGCAGGTTTAGAATCTTAAAAGAGAAGTAGAAATTCTTGTCATGGGAAAAAAAAAGAAAAAAAGTCTTTTTTTTGGGCTTTGTTTTGTGTTTTTTTGGGGGTTTTGGGGGGGTTTTTTGGGGGTTTTTGTTGGTGGTGGTGGTGGTGGTTGGTTGGTTTGGGGTTTTTTTGTTTGGGTTTGGTTTGGTTTGGCTTTTTTTGTATTGATCAGAAACCTTCTAGTAAAGTTCAGTGACTGGTTGTGCTGGCACCAAACACCGAAGAATGGATTGTAAGGGTTGGACCCACAGGTGCTGCAAACCAAGTAAATCATGGCACCATTTCTAAAGTCAGTGCAGCTACACTAATTTATGACAGTGATGATCTTGAGAACACAATGCATTCTTGAGGGGTTTTTTTAGACTCGAATGAGAGTGATTACACCAAAACAAACTAGTGCTGCACTGATAAAATAAAATAAATAAGCAAATAAATAAATCCTCTTTTTTTTTTCCCAGAATCAGTGGCTACATATTTAAACAGAAAAAGTGCCAGGGTTGGTTTGTCACTGAAATATACATAAAAAATGACTGAAATATACATAAAAAGTATTTTTACTGAATTCATTTTGACTGAAATATACATAAAAAGTTAATAGGTTAGGATTCAGAACAGCAACTGGCTATATTGTGGACTCGAGTTATTCCTGTTCCTCCTGTTCTTGCATTTGTTGTTACCTAGAGGGTCACAGAGCCAGCTGTTAGGGTTGGAAGTGAGTTGTCATTAATGGCTTCCTAACCAATTACAAGACACAAATTAATAAGTGCTGGTGCTGTTATGCAGCGCAGTTGTTCCAGGGCTCCTCGCTCAAGGACAGCACTGAAAGCCACATGGAGTCTAATCTCTGTTGTCACCTTGTCTGGCTGCGTTTTCTCAGACTGCCTTGACACCCCACACACCACGGCCGTCACATCCCACCCCTCCCACCCAGCACACCTGAGCTCATGCCCCCCTCCCGTCCAGCACACCTGAGCTCACGCCCCCTCGGCATTTCCTCAGCTTGGAACTGGTGCCAAAGCAAGATTTCTTAAAATACCAATGCCAGTGTCTCAAAGGTAATACCAAAATTTGCTTCTGTAAATGTGTTACGGGATTTTAATGTACATTTTTTTGGAAGAAGCAAACATTTCTCTTTGGCTCTGTGGGTGTGTGTCAGTGAAGTATAAAGGGGAAATTTCCCAGTGAAAAAGAAGAAGTCAACACTTCCCTTGCTTCCCTGTAAGCCCAGTGTAAAGGCTGTGACTTGGAAAGCAGCCCTGAAGCTCTGGGGGGACTCTGGGTAACTAAAATTAGGAGATCTCAGAGCAAAATGCTTCTCCATTAGAAACTGTGGAGCTGAAACTTCAGTTAGAGGATCTGTTTTCAGTGAAGAGCAAGAAATTTGTGCCTACAAATAGTAGTGAACTTGGGCTCCTTGCGTGCTGGGTAGATTTTCAGGAAGCTCTGAGTGTGGATGGTTTAGGATCAGATGTTTCCAAGCTTCCCAGCCCCACCAGAGCTCATCTGGCCTCTTTTCACAGGAGAGGCACGCCAGAACTTCAAGTCCTTTGACTAAAACCCAAATCTCCCAGCCCACCAGGCATCTGACAGCACAGCTGTCCAGGTTCCAAGCTCCCAGCTCCTGGCAGTCTGTCCAACTCTTTTCCACGGAGGAGAACGTGTGGATTCCCTTTACCCACCTCATCCTAACAAAAAGGTGGGGCCAGTGGGAGGCACATTTTGGTTCTGGAGAAACACAAGTAGCCTTGGTGTGATCAGACTCCCTCAGTGAATTTGGAATGAAAAGCTGGAATGTTTAAGTTCTGCAGAACAGAAACGCAACAGGGAAAAATAAAGCAATGCATCCTCTTTGCCACTGATTTAAGATTTAAAATGTTTCATGACTTCTGGAACCCAAATTTTCCTTTGCAGGTGGCTCCTGCCTAAGGCATAACAACTAGATGACCTTAACCAAGCTTTCTTGTAGTGCAGAAGCCCAAAATATTGCTGTAATTTAGGGAAAATGTCTTGAATTTCTGTTCATGTTCATGTCCAGCACCCACGGTTCTTCCTACATTCTGGTGTTTGTTCAAATCACGTTGTTACATAAATATGTTATGCCCGTGAGAGGACTGAGGGAGAATAGATGCACTAAGGGATGAAAAAAAAAGTATTTAAATATTTGGTGAGAAAATAGCAATCATATGGGACATTCAAAAGAAGAAAATGGCAAATGCTCTGTACATCAGCAGCTGATAAAAACAGTGACCAGTGAGGAACATCTTCCACTGTCCCAAAATATTCAACATCCACAGCTTTTGAAATTAGGTTCATTATACAGCATTTTTTTTTAATGGGAAATTTTGTTACAGTATTTTTTTTTATTTCATTTCCTTTATAAGGATATTCATGGAATATATTTGTGCTTTTTTTTTTTTCAGCACTGGGCTGTTCATCTCTGTTTGAATAACAGTGCAAGGTCAGAATCCTCAAATCCATTAAAAAAGCTGCAACCTCCAGAAACTGAAAAATCTAAGATTTAAAAAAAATAATAATCCTTTCAGCACCCAAGATGAGATAAGTTCAGAGCTGGTGAGTAGAATTACCTACAATTCCTGTCCAAAGAAACTCCAGCCCCTGCAATGGTTTAGGCCAATCCTTTCCTCCTGCACATCACAGTCTGTGGGACCACTGGCAATATTCAGATTAGATGTGCACAAATCTTCCTAAAACACCAGGTCTGACCAAATGAACAAGCTCAACACCTCCAAATATCATTAATTTTGCAAGAAAATCTTGCCCATTGCACTTCAAAACCTTCCCATCCTGCATGTGCATCTCTTGCTGTGCTCCTCAAACACTGGAGAAATCTCCTCCTGCGGTACTGAATTCACAGAACGAGTGTTTGAACACTCAGACTTTGTGAACAATGAGTTTATGCATATGCATTAGCTGTCCTAAACCTTCTGTTTAATGAATAATCATAAAGATAATGCCACTGATTCAGGCAGGATGTCATTTTGGGTTGCATGCTTAAAAGATGTGAAAAATTAGGATATTTCAGGCAGGAGAGTGACACTGAAAGTGATGAGAATGGAAATGTCAAGGCTGGAATGAGTGATGTGATAAATGAAAACACTGAAGAAATTTAAGGGCAGGAAAGAATAAGAAAGATGAAACTTGTGTTGGATTTAATGCCCAAGATACAATATAGGAATACTGGACATGGTACAGAAGGGGAAAACCAGCTTGCCTCAGAAAGACAGAAGGATGAAGATAAGTTGGAACATATTTCCCACAGCAGGCTCTAGAAGGATTGTTCAAAGCAGGAGGGAATAACTTGTGAGCTGCAGTTTGTCCCAGGCAGAGGCAAGGATGGATGGTGTGACACTGGGATGCAGAACTGGGTGTTTAGGTCATCAGCAAGATCTTTATCTTGTCTGCAAAACCCCAGCTCCTCTGGGTGTGATGGATGCAGAGCCAAGCAGCCCTGCAGCTAACCTGGGTGAGAACAGGAAACAATGCCCAGCTGGCAGAGTGGATCCTGAAGGAAGGGGGCAGGTGATAGAGGAAAGAAAGGAAAAATCCAGCCATCTTAACGATGGGAAAATGAGGATTTAATAGGGCTTTATTAAGCCATCCCAGAAGAGCTGTCAGAGAGCCAGTCTGATACACGAGAGTCAGGCTGAGGGAGATACATCACAGGCTGAGAGCTGTGAGGCTTCAGAAAGGAGTTAATAGCTCTCCATCTTTCATGTAGCCTGGACATGGACTGAAGTTCCCTGCACAAAATACGTTCTCTACAAGGGGAATTTCATCCCCCATCAAAATTTCATCCCACAGCCACCTCTCTGGTGGGTTGGCCAATTTCATCTTTCCTACTAATGCTACCAAATAGCTTTGGAAGAGTTAGCAGAGAGTAATTTCCCCTCTTTGAAACTATTAAAGTAATTTATGTGAGCAAAATGTAATTATCCAAACTGAAATCCAGCCAGCAGATTGGTTTCACATTTCTGCTGAAGCAAAACCAGCAGAAATAGGCAGGATTCTTTTTTAAGCTGGAGTATGGATTGAACCCTAGCTCAAGTGGAATGAGAGGGCCCTGAAGAATTCCTCCTGAAAGGTGCTGAGTTAACCATAGCCCTCCCTCTCTTCAGTATGACAAAGGTGCTCAACACCTTTTCTCACGGCCTGGTGCAGTACATGGATGAGGGTAATTTGAAAAGCTGACCTTTGTGAAGGCAAAGGAAGATTTACTCACATCTTCTACTGGTACAGGATTTGGCCAATGAACACATTCCTTTGTGCTGCCAAAAATAAGCCCTGTGTTGATCAATCCTGACCCTGCAAGGGAATCGGATTTAACAACATCATAGTCCCAAATGGTCTGCCTGGAACGTGGCCAGGGCATAATCCAGGGTGGAAAATCTATCAGGCTGGACTCACGGCGTGTGCCTGAGCCCCTTGACACAGGTGGGGATGTGAAATGCCAAAATCCAGCCTCAGACTTCCCAGACAAGAATTCCCTGGTGGGTCTGAGTGCCAGGTCCCGAGGCTTTGCACCTCAACCTGGCCAGAAGGGTGAGTGGCTGGAAATAGGAGCAGACAAGCTCGGGGCTGGGAGACTTAATGTGGTTATTCTCTGCCATGGCAACCCCCTCCTCTGGCACATCCTTGCTGCACAGAAGGGACAATCTTGCCTTTGTAGTCAGAGATAAAGCAGGAGTCTCAAAGCAAGTCCCCTGAGCACCTGTGCCACTGTATGCTTTGCTGTTTCATTTGTTCTCTGCAATGTGCCACTGAAGGAAGTGATTTCTGCTCACAGTATTACATCACCTCCAGGATTATTTTTTGAAAATGTGTCTTATCTACCATGTCACAGTTGTTTTCTGTTCTAATGAACTGATACCAATGAGTCCAGCTGTGGAATTATTCCATAAAAAGAGACCATGAGGAAAAAAACAAAAACAAACCAAAAGGAAGAAGAAGAAATTAAATATTTACTGGCGTGTCTACATAACTGTCCATTCCAGCTGTCTGCTTCAAGGTGCTTTGAGGATTAATTACTTGATGTTCATGGAATGATCTGAAAATAAAATGTCTTGCACAGCTGGAATTCACCTGGGCAATTCCTGCTGTCCATTAAGAACTTTGTCTCATTTAGCCACACATTGGTGCCCTCTAAACTGGGCTATCACAAAACCCTTGTCTGTTCCTAGAATTGCAGAATGGTCGGGGTAGGAAAACCATGCAGTTCCACCCCCCTGCCATGGGCAGGGACACCTTCCAGTAGATCCAGTTGCTCCAAGCCTGTTATGAATGGATGATGTGGGTTTAAATCAGTCCCTGCCTTGTGCCCAGGCCTCTGGCAGCAGAGTGTGGCATTACTGAGGTGATCAGCACCCCAAAATCCACTATCATTCACAAGTTCCTTAATAATGGCTGATTTGGTCTATTAGAAAATGAATTATTTATTAACAGACACAAAACTAACAGATATAAGACTTGACAGACTATTACTACACAGGGATAAGACAAGAAAAGGGATGCTAGTGTTACACATGGAGTTAAAGGTACCATTAAATTTACAGCTAGCCAAGAAATACTATACCTTAGGATTCAGTGTTTCTTACCACCAGTTCCTGAAGGGGCACACATAGAAAAATCCTCTCTCTCAGTTTCCACAAAAGTGACCTGGAGTTGGTCCAAGGCTCCAGGGAGAAATCTTCACACGTTTCCAGGGAGCATGTTAGAGACTTCTGCCTCTGTGGTAACTGTGTGGGCTTTTATAGACATAAAAACCATGTCTTTTGGTCAAGAATATTTCTTTCATCTCGTCCCACATTTGCTTTCCGGACTAAGATGTTGATTCTTAGCTGAGTGTCTGAGCCCTTGTGGCACCAGAGACACCCCATCTCCTGCATATACACTGGCCATCTGTGGTAGAGAGAGGGGGTAGATGTGTCCTGCCATTCAAGCCCCATTCAACCTCACCTTGAACACTTCTCTAAAATCATTGAAGATTCCACTTCTGTACATGCTGCCTTGCTTACTCAGCTTGGATGAAAAAAGTATCAGTCCAAAGTCGTCCAGAAGACTTCTACGTGCTGGTTTGTCCATTAAACAAGCTACAAACAGCTCTAAGACTGCCTTTAATTTGTGAGGCAACTTCCCTTAACCCAGTTTGATGTAAAAAAAGTGGTAATTATGAAGAACAGTGGTGCTTTCTTCCAACTTCATTGTGTTCACTCTATACATTTCCCCTGGAGCCCCAGCTGGTTATGCCAGACTATTTGATTGCAATCTCAGCTTTCCTTTAAACCACAGGTTGGATCCAGCACAGGTGGTGATGGGAGGCCTCTCTTTTCTTTTATAGCAGTAATACACATCTGAAATCTTCCCAACAGTCAGAACAAACCTCTGTGAAATCCAGGAAGCAGAATCCTTTCTGTTCTCAGAGCTGAGGGAAAGTATATATGGGTCAGCCAAAGCAAAAATGGTCTTGAGAAACAAAAGCGGAACTTTTTCCTAAGAGTAGGACCCAGCAATGTCTTCCAGAAGAGTGGCACATCTTGGCTTGCTCTTGCTTTCCAAAATTACCTACACAATTTGCACATTAGTGTCTGCCTCGGGCTGCCTCTGCAGTCAGTGCTTCAAGGCATCGAAAATATTTACATTTGAATGTGGAGTTCAGCCCCAGTCAGATCCCTGATCCTGAGAAATGCATTGTTTCTAAAAAGACTCCACAACACAGATTTTGCTGCCTTTTAGCAGCTGACTTTGTGAAACTGTCTATAAATAAACGGAGATGCTTTAAAGCTGTTTAAAGTTTTCTAGGGAATCTGCATCCTTAGAGATCTTTCCACACGTCTTAAAATAGTCTGAGTTCTCTTCCAAGGGTGTTGACTGCTCTAATTTTGCATTTGGGGATTGTCTTATCCCTGAGATAACACAACACACAGAGACTGTGATGGTTTCCCTGACGGGGCCCATCAACCTCAGTTCTTCATTTGTCACTGAACAGTAACTGAAGCACAACAGATTTCATGGAATCATGTCACAGAATCATAGGATAGCTTGGGTTGGAAGAGAACTTAAAGATCATCCAGCTCCAACCCCCTGCCGTGGGTAGGGACACCTTCCATCATCCCAGGGTGCTCCAAGCCCCATCCAACCTGGTCTTGAATCTCAACGGGTAACCCCTCTCATCAGTATCTCGTTTCCACCACCCCCTAATATATATTTTATTTCATTGCCTGAAACTAAGTTCTCCATTTCTTGAAACCCTCTAGACAGCCACTGCACCCTCCTTGGGATGCATTCTAATACTTTGTCTTTTCAGGAATGTTCCCTCAGCCTACACACAATGTGCTTAATTTCATGGAGCAGTGATCCCTGTCTCGTCGAGCTTCTAATCTAAGAAACAAATTGCACTTGGGTTTCATTTTACGGATACAGCTACTAAGAGACAGAATTAAAGGCAGTTTTTCTCTCTGAAATTTTCAAGTTTCAAAAGATGATGCACAAAAAGAACTTGCTGGAAACAATTGAAAGATTTCTGCTGTGATATTTGCTGCTCAGGCATTGTTTCCATTCTCAGTGGTTTGAAATTGATTCCTTTTTTCTTTCTTTTTTTTTTCTATTTCACTGCAATATCCAGAAAGCAGATGGCTAAAATACTGTTGCAATGATTTTCAGTGTTTAATTGGAAAAATGTTCTCTTTTGTTAATAATAACATTGATTTGTAACACCATTTCTTTTATATACCTCCATTTAATTTCATTTTCAATTCAGAAAACCGGAAACTTTAGGGGAAAAAATGAAAAGGGGAAAAGATTGTGACAACTTTTAATGAAACATAGTAATTTTTCCAGTCTTTTTCTGAAGGGAAACTTTTTTCTTGAGGAAAACCCTCAACCAGCTCTGTACAGGCAAACTTAACTAAGCAGCAGAGCCTTTGTAAATCCTTCATTTAAATGCAAGATCCGCTAGGGTGAAATGTGGCAACTGTTTAATAATGCACAGGAGCACTATACAGTAATTTAAGATGAGAAGACAAGGAGAATGACACACGGAATTGAAAATGCAGCCCGAGTGTAAGCAGGCAAATGTAATCATCTGGATGTGAATTCTGCCACGGCAACAGAGCGGGAATTCCTGCACTCACAGCTGCTGCCATGAAATCTTTAATGACAACTTGTCAAGGTGTCTTTTATGTCTCCTTCTTAGGAAATGACATCCCTAAACACAGAGACCCCAAGTGTTGGTTCTCAACAACTTGGAGGAATGAGCTCCTCATGGTGAATCGTTATTAAAATTTCTTCTGAATATTTGTTGTATTTTTTGAGTTGCCCCTGACTGGATGTCATGAACACCGTTTAGACTTTGGGGCACCTGAGAAGATCAAAATTGGACCACAATGAAACCCATTTGGATGTGTGAGGGTAGGGATGAAAAGTCATGTTTTCTTATGTATTTAGAATGTGTTTGTGTTTTTAAAAGTTTGTATTATTCCCTCCCTTCACCATCCCTCTAATGCTTTGCTATCAAGTGTCATTGATTTCTCCTGATGTGCATGGGCTTATTTTGCTGCTGAAGTGACAGTTTAAAGACAAAAGGGATGAATAATCTGGTGAATTTTTTAATTTCTTCCCTTTCAGTTCTTCTCTGCAGAAAAAAAATGGCCCTTTGTCCAACACACATCCGCTCAGGGGATCAAACAATACTTCAACTCATCATGTCTGGACCAAAAATGAAACACGCTGGAGGTCTTAATAAGTCAAAAAGAAGCACCAATTCAAAGACAATTTATTAGATGAAAAACCTGGTCTAGTGGAAAGTGTCCCCTTCTTCGTCCCATTCCCCTTTCCCCTCCCCTTCCCCTTTCCCCTCCCCTTCCCCTTCTCCTTCCATTTGTGCAGAGCATGAGCACCCTGCCCTACAAAAAACAATTGATCACTGAAATAAGAGCTGAAGGTGGATAACAAAAGAAACATTCCCCTTGAGGAAGTCACTCTGTATCACAGAAGAAGAAAGAGTGAGCACATTATGGACCTATTTTTCTGTCATAATTCCTTTTGCTATATGATATTGCCCAGGGTTCTACAACTGAGGAGGTAAAGCTCTCTCCATCTTCATTAGCAGGGAGCTGGGAGACGGGGAAGTTGTTCATTAGACAGAGAGATCAGACAGTCATGTAAAAAATAACAGAGCTGGGGTAGGAAATCAGCAGCGATCAGGGAAAGGAGTGGAGCAGGCAGAGTGAGGAGAGAGCAGAAGGAAGCGCAGGGGTAAAGCCAGGAGTCCTGTCTGTAAATCAAACAGAATCCTGAGAAAGCCACAGCGAGAGTGAAGCAGCTCAGTGAGGTGGTGGGATACTGTGGTCAGGCCAGTGGGGAGAAAGATGGGAAAAATATAAGCAAAAGTATTGGCAACCGTGGCTAAACGGAGAAGATAAATACCGTCCACAAAGAACAGAGATAGGAGTTAATGCTTCTGATTTCTCACCTTTTCCCCTCTTGTTTGTTTTGTTTCTCTTTTCATCTGCTTGACAGCTCACCCCCGAAAGGATCATGGCTTTGGTTGTCCCTCTGATGAGCTGAGCATCTTGTTCTGACTGAATAAAGATATAGTGGTGAAAAGAAAGGAAACAAAGTGACACCCTGACTTTCCTGAAATCCACAGGAAGCTTTCAGTGATACCTGAAGATTTCAGCCTGAAGTTTTGTGGACTCTGCACTTGGAGTCTGTATCTCAGTGTAGAAACCTACACTCCCTTCATAGCTAATGACCAGAAACAGGGGTTTCAGGGCTGTCTTTCACCTCTTCAAGAGGGAAATGTACAGAAGAGGTAAAATCCTAAAAGAGCCTATTTCTTACATAAATTCTCAGCCTAGGAGGGCCTGGCTCATGTGTGGATGTCTATAATGCACCGAGATGAATCCTGCTGTCTGTGCCTGAAGAAGTGCAGCGTGTGATAAAGCCATGAAATCAGAGCTGTGAAGGAAAGGAATGTGTCAGGCTGGGGGTCATTCCTTTCTCGCTTCTTCATCAGGCTTCATTGCTTCCCTCTTCGCTTCCCGAGGTAAGTCGCTCTCAAGAGTAAAAATGAGAATCCTCCAACCTGTGACTCATTTGAGTGCATAATATTGCCTGCAATGAGGGGTGGTGGAGACGCCTGAGGCAAGTCTTTCCATCAGCTCTGCTGGGACTGGGGAATGATGAAGGTGTTGGATGGAGGAACTGGCTCGAGCTGAGCTGGTGGAGGGGAGGCAGACGTGGAATTAGTCATCTGTTGTGATGAGGAGTAGAAGCTGAGCAGGTAAGTTACGGGGGAAAAAACCCCACCGTGCATCATCCCTCAGTCTTCCAGACTCTCATTTCCATTTCCTAACGAAAAATGAACAGGCAGGCAACTGAAAGTTTCACAAACTTTAAAAGGCCATTCAAAACCTGACAGGGGAAGAAAAAAATATCTGCAGCATTTCAGAAAGTACTGGTATATCCAAGCAGATGGTCTGTTTGCTTTCCTGAAGTATAAAAATTAAGTTGATGTTTCTAAAGCGGCATCCAGACCTTTAAAGATAATAACCAGACACGATGTCATTTGCACTGAAGTGCAGAAAACTCTGGTAATGAACTGTGGGAGCAGAGTGGGTCCAGTCCACCTCCTGTGAACCAAAAGATGTACAGTGCTCGGGGTACAGATGGCACAGGCACACTCAGCTGCTCCTATGTCTTTTGTTTAGTAAATACGATATTTAATGGCCTGCCATTAACTGCTGAACATACTAAGTTAATTCCGCATTTAAATAGTAAAACTTCAAGGAAGTTCATAATTGCATATCTTTTTAGCAAATGACAAGCCATATGCTAGGAAATTTCAAGCCACTAATTAAACAAAACATGCCCAAGCATGTTTTTTAACAAATACTGTACATCGTTATTTAAATTCAGGGCAAATACTGTTCTGAGCACTACAAATAGCTAAAATGGTGTTTAATAAGATACACCATCTGCATTTCAAATTGATGCCACCCACATTTAAATCTCTTGAATAATCCCACTGAACAGTTACGGGGGAACAGAAATGCATTCATGGCTCGTTCCGTGAATCCCATCCCACTGTTCTGGGCAATTCTCGTTGGCTTATTAAACTCACTGGGGTAAAACTGCCAAAGTGCTGCCTGCCAGCTCCCAGATCACACTCATCCAAAAGTGCACCAACCAAACCAAACTGTCCTTTAAGAGCCCTGGAAAGGGAGTAATTGGAAATAAGTCAAAATAAATGTGGAGCTTTTTTTCCTCTTTTCCCCCTTGCCCCCATTCTATTCAGCTACTCAGAGTTACCAACATATGGAACTCTACAGATTGTGAAATCTCCAGATAACTGCTGGGGCCATCCCTCCATCAGCTGACAGGCAGCACACTGGAAGAGAATGCACAGAATAAACCTCAAAAAGGGAAAATTACGGCATTCGGGCATATAGACATTTTCCCACCTCTCTCCCGCAACCTCCCCAAGAGAATGAGCCTGAAATGCAACAGCTGTTTGGTTTAGCATCCAAACATCCACCATGGACTGGGTTTGCAGGTGTTCAGAGTCCAAAGCACGTTGTCTGGTCTATGCCAAGGCAGCTGGTGCGAAGTCACAGGCTAATTGTGACAATTCTCCTACCAAGGAGCTACAGGGCGTAGTTATGACAATCAACGTGGCAGAAATGGAGCCAGGGAAGGGAGGGACTTCAGCAAAGACATCTGCTGGGAAAATGAAGTCAGTATGTCCCTTTTCTATTTTTTTTTTGGTGTGTGCTTTTTGTTGTTTGGGTTTTTTTTAATTTTTGGGGGATTTTATTTTCTGGTCTGCAGCTGATGTTTTCCTGCGGACAATTACACTCTCCCCGAGATTATTTGTCAGTACACTGTAAAAACTACTTGCAGCAAAAGCTGTGGGATTGTCTTAAAAACCTCTGAGAGCTTGGAAATACAGCCAAGGCTTCCGTTCTACCTGGTTGGGTCAGAAATATATTGAATGACACCCAGAAGATTAAGCCAGAGCTGGTCCTGATGCTATAAATAGCAAAGCAAAGCAGCAGCTCAGGGCTTCTGCCTTTCAGCATTAACTGAATTTACTTTTTAGTGATTTAGAAGGGTGGCATAAAGATGAAATGTATCATTTATATCTGTGCTATGAAAGGCTCTAAAACTTGTGTGCAGAGCCCCATTAAACTGCCTCTCCTCCAGCCTCCGTGGTGACAAAGGGGCCGTGTGTTTTCACAGGCGTTTGGCCTGCTGGAGATACAGCCACCAGGGCAGTTCCTTCTCTTTCTGTGGAGTTCCCCATCCGATCCCTCAGGAATGAGTCTCTGTAACACATTGTGTCCTTCCCCATGACAGGGATAAGCAAGTTGGGTCTCGACAGCAGAAAGTGCAGCTTGGCTTCAAATCTTGCCCCACCAGTGCTGATGCTTTGAATCATGGGGAATTTTATGAGGTTTTATGATCTTTGTTGAACTGTTTAGATTTAGTGTAGGTGCTAGGAAGAAATTGTTCCCTGTGAGGGTGGGGAGGCCCTGGCACAGGGTGCCCAGAGAAGCTGTGGCTGCCCCTGGGTCCCTGGAAGTGTCCAAGGCCAGGTTGGACGGGGCTTGGAGCAGCCTGGGACAGTGGAAGGTGTCCCTGCCCATGGCAGGGGGTGGGATGAGATGAATTTTAAGGTCTCTTCCAACCCAAACCATTCTGTGATTCCATGAACTCTCTTTCCTCTCTCCCAGCTCTGCACCAGGACTCATCTGCTGTGTTTGGTTCTTCTGTGCTTTCTGGTTTTCACTTAGGATTTCCAGAGGACAGAGGTGAGAAAACTACTACTGACCTTAGGAACTTGTGTCAGTTGCAAGTAATAAACATGCTGAGACTTTCTAAATCCATTCCTGCCACATTTATCTGTCTCCTTTTAGCTTTCAAACACTGCTACTCATGGTGTCTCCCGAATCCCTTATATGTGCCTGTAAGGCATTTTTCTGCAAGCCACTCCGAATTTCTGAACCCAACCACAACAGCTCAAGAGACTCCTTTAAAGTCCACAAAGACTATTTGGGATGTAGATTTTAAATAGCTTAAACCACTTTTAAGACAAAAATAAAGAATAACCTGAAATTCATGGAAATCACAATGCTGAACACCTGGAAATGCTCTCAGAAGTGATCCCTCACTACACTTGCCTCAGGAGGGGTTCTCAGAAATGCTCAGGTTTGCTGTGTTCTTAATGGATTCTGGGGGAGTTTTCACCACTGACTTCATCAAAGTAGAGTTCGGCCAGCATTGAGTACTTCTGAAACTCTCATCCTTCTTCTATCAATCCATCCATTTTTAATTAAGAACAGAGAGAGCTATGGTTGGTATTGTGGATTAATAGTCTGAAAAATTTCAGTTAAATTTACATAAGCCAAAGAAATTATAATAAAAGCAGTAAATCTAACAGTACTGGTACATTTTGTTTTATTTCTTTATTCCTTTTTCTCCCTTTTCTAACATTAGTCTCCTTGAAAAGCAGACAAATAGATATTCTTAATTCTCTTTTTTAAAAGAACTGCTGACTTCAGCATGGAGTCCATTTTGACTGCTCAGTTAAAAATCCGGGGTTAATTCTAACAAGATTTTAAATGTAAAAAAAAAAACCCTTTAATCTTTCCAGTAGTGTGAGCTAATGCACATAGCTAAGAAAGAAAAGGAATTAATTATCTGCAAGAAGTATAAAGAGTTTGAAAGGCAGGAGGGCAGAAGGCTAGGACACAAGAATATTTAACTTTATCAGCCCGTACAGCAATACTTCCTTTTATCATCTATTTGGAGACCTCAGTTATAGAATCACAGAATGGTTTGAGTTGGAAGGGACCTTAAAAATCTTCTACTTCCAATGCCATGCCACAGGCAGGGACACCTCCCACTAGTACAGGTTGTTCAAAAACAATCCAAACTCGCCCATCCAACCATCATTTTCAAACTTTTTTCAGTAGTCTTTCTGATTCCGATGTTTTTGTTGGGGAGCTGCCTGCTGAAACTCAGGCTGCTGTTTCAAACTGCTCTTCTAAGGACCACGAAGATGATCCGAGGGATGGACCATTTCTCCTATGAGGAAAGGCTGAGACAATTGGGATTGTTCAGCCTGGCAAAGAGAAGACTCTGAGGAGAGCTTCCAGAACCTTCCAGTGCCTAAAGGGTGTCTACAGGAGACATGGAGAGGGACACTGGGAAAGGGCATGGAGTTATAGGACAAAGGAGAACAGTTTTAAACTGAAAGAGGAAGATTTAGATGGGATATTGGGAAGGAACTCTTCCCTGTGAGGGTGGGGAGGTCCTGGCACAGGGTGCCCAGAGAAGCTGTGGCTGCCCCTGGATCCCTGGAAGTGTCCAAGGCCAGGCTGGTTGGGGCTTGGAGCAACCTGGGATAGTGGAATGTATTCATTTCCTTAGCAGGTGCAGTGAAGGAGACCAAGCAGCCTGGAACACACAGCATCAGGCAAAACCCACAAGTCTTTGTTGTTCCCTGCACATAATGCTGGCCCTGGGAATCAAACATTGTTTGCCACACTGTCCCTGCCAGCAGCCACCCCCTGCAAGGAAAGGGGTCAATCCACACCAGGACATCAAAGGCAGAGCCCTGGAGAATTACAAAACAGGTCTTGAAACTTACCTGTAGTGAAAACACATCCACCACGTGTGGATGAAACACGCAGGGTCCCGAGCGTTTGGAAGGGCCTGGCTCAAGCTGGATTTTTCTCCACAGCATTTGCCAGCACATGCTCACATTTAGCCACTTGTCCGTGACATGATGTATTGTTCTGTAATTACTTTTTTATGCCACGTTCCAGCCACATTCTGAATGTCACACATTTTAATTAGCTACAAGCCCATTAAAATGATGCCTTTTTTACTCCGTGTGCCCTGGGAAGGCTGGGCTGTTTTAAAGGAGTGATTGAAGCTTGCAAACACAAGCCAGTGGTATGACAAAATTAACTGGACTCATTGTTTGTAAAAAGCAAAGCTAACAATCTGTGAATAATTATTTTTTCCCATTAAATGGTATGCTGGGATATCCTTCTGACAAGCCCCTCTCAGGAACTGTATGTGTATTTCACGGTGTCACTCTTCCTAGGTAGTGTGACATTTTTTTAATAAGTCATCAAGTCACACCTCATGGTTTTCCTATTTAAAGATGAAATGAACCCCTGACACATCCAATAAATCATATCTATCCATGCATACATCCATAGACTCACTAAACTTCAGGTTTTAATATGATTTCTGTTTGGGGTTACAATAACAGTGAATGCCAGATTTCTCCATGTTTTCCCAGGGCTGGATTTTTTTACATTGACCTTGGAATAGGGGAAAGATGGGATGAAGGAGAAAAAAAAAGAAACAGAAGGAAAGAAAGAAGAAAGGAAGCACTGTGAGCTGACTGGAGGAACAAATGGGATATAACTGATATTCTCAGGAGACAAGGATGTTGTAGAGAAGAAATGGGTCAGATTTGTTCATCTACCCTCTGTGTTTAGAACCACAGAATGGTTTGGGTTGGAAGGGACCTTAAAGATTGTTCCACCCCAGGGACACCTTCCACTGTCCCAGGGTGCTCCAAGCCCCGTCCAGCCTGGCCTTGGACACTTCCAGGGATCCAGGGGCAGCCACAGCTTCTCTGGGCACCCTATGCCAGGGCCTCACCACCCTCTCAGGGAAGAATTTCTTCCTAATATCTAATCCACGTGTTTTTTCCTTCATAAACTCTCACTGAGTAGGAAAATGGGTTTTTTCTTAAACAAAGAAATAAGCAAACAAAAGAACTCCACCCCTATAGATTTTCTCATATCATAAAATGAAAGGTTGGAGATGAAAGTATTTAGGTTTGGGCATTTGTTTGGAGTTTTTAAGCAGAATTTGTGAATTCTCTACAGGAAGGAAATACTTTTCATTAAAAAAATTAGGCTTGGTCGACAATGCAATTTTCCATCAGATTAATTTCTGTGGAAGTCCCGAATGTGATCCCAGGGGACAGAGCTGCTGCCACCACTGTGACTCACAAAACAAAGTAATGGAGGGGGCACAGCAAAGGGAAAAGAGACCAGAATTCCAGGGGAGTGCTGAGGATTTGTCTGTGCCACCGATCCCAGCAGATATTGCTAACAGAAAAAAGCCCTGTTAAAGTCACAAAGGATGGCAAACAGACCTTTAACCTGAGGGATCAGCACTGTTGGGGTTTTGTACTGGTGTGGAACTGAACTGAGGAGAGAGAAGCATCTAAAGCTTTTCTTTTTTCTTTTTTATTAATAAATTGCTCTTTAGTTACAAACAGTTATCCCTGAACCCCACTGTCTGCTTTTGCTCCCTCCTTTCAGACCATGCTCCTGATCAGACCAGCACTGAATGTATGATCTTATCTAACCACTCAGCTCCAGCAAAGTACATTGTTATATTTTAAATATTAAGGGAAAATTGATTTCCCCCTTTAAAGAACTGTATTTCTGTGTTGTGGCAATTAGGTGTGAATATTCCAATACCTTTCCCAGATAAAGAGAGCCTCCTGGGGGTGCTTCAAGGGAAGCATTGTACTATGATTATTATTAGATGTGTTCCTCCTCCTCAGGATGGAAGTGAGCAGCCTGCAGTGAGGCAGCCTATTTACTCAAGGGCTGCTTCCAAAAAAAATAAAATTACTTCTACAACAACTTGGATATTTCCTCCATGGAAGAAGCTTGAGAACTGGATAAGAAATGGAAGGGTGAGAAGCTAGTTTACCAGCAGAAAGCGTCATATGTGTTTTCCCCAAAACTATTCAGGATTTTAGAGAATTCACTAAGTAGGTGCAGCATAAATAGAAAACAAAGCGGGGAGTGAGTAGCATAAGAATTACAAAATAGTCACAGCAGGTCATGTTAACCAATTGCCCAGGGCTTGTGATGTCAGCCCAGGAAAGAAAACCTAAATGCAATTCCATCTTCTGCTTGAGCAGATTTCAGCCCCTGCTTTCCTGGAGGAGGACTCGTGTGGCTGCATTGTGGCATATTCCAAGGGAGAGGGAGCATTCCATGCCTCCTGTTGATGCAGTCCCATCTGGCATTGCTAATTACACTTTCACCTGACATGAGGCTTGATTATTAATTGTCCTGGCTGCTGAAACTCATTCTCCTTCCCTGTGTTCGTGAAATGAAACAGAGATTTAGTGAGCCCAGCTCAGACTTGTCTCTATCTCCATGGACACGTCAGTATTCCCTGGAGTCTTCACTTTACATGGATGAGCTGCTTGTTTCAGAGGTTGCAGCCTCAGGTGAGTTCTGTAGTGGAATTTTATCGCTCAAATCCCCCTGGCAGAGGGGTCACACTCTGGGTTCAATTCTCCCTGAACCCAAGCATGTGGTGGGGCACTCAGGCACAGGAGGTGGGATTCCTGTCTCCTAACAGCTACACCTGAACGGACGAGCAAACTGGAAAAGCAGTAGCAGAAATGATTGTGCCACTTAAAGCCAACAGCAAAAGGATCAAAGGGTGGGGAGATGTGGCTTTTCCACACACCAAAGTGAAATCAGGGGTAAAATCTGTGCCTCCTGTATCCAGGGTCAGTGTTTTGGCAGCTGGGGCAAGGAAACATCTCCTTTTCTCCAGTTAAGGAATATGGTCCTTCATTTCTTATTTATTTTTCTCCCCAGCAATCTGAATAAAAAGTATTTGAATTTTTTGTTCATCAAGGGGTTTTTTCACTTGGCATGAAGTGAACAGGTTCCTGTGGTCTCATTTATATCACTTTTCACCAAACTGATTCTTTTCTCTCCCACATCACTGCCATTCGTCTCTCCACTCTGGCAGCTGAATCTCAGGTCCCTTTGCATTCAGTCCAATGTACTCAGAAGCAATTCAGTCTTGAACCAGAAGTTATCTCCTGTGAAAGTTCAGCCACAATTTACAGAAAAACAATAATCCTTGGCTTGGACGCAGCATCAGAGCAGCATGGAAACCTCCCCTGGGACACTACACATCCAGCGGAGAGCAAGAAGTTCCCAGAGGACTTTAGGCTGTGCTTTTACCTGGTTCATGTCTGGCAAGGTAAGAGATGCATTGACATGAGATCCTCCCAGAGACAAAAGGCTGGTTTTGGGTTTGTTCCACAGTTATTTCTGGCTTGCCCACTGAGTGAACGGGATGGCCCTAAAGAGCTGATATTCCACAAATATGTCCCGGAGGAGATGCGGCTGCCAGTGCCTGTCACACACCCAGACAGACACAGTCTCACACAGTTTGTGAACATACAAAGAGCCCAAACTTCAGCTGACTGAAGTGCTGCAAATCATCACATGAAGGAGCCTGGCCCCTCATTAAATATCCTGCTTTAGAAGCCACATAATCCAGAGGATTTTGTGCAGAATGTGGATTGTCAGTGTTTGCTGTTCCTTGGGGCTTTCTCCCTTTCTTACCAGTACTGGTGTCACCTGCTCATGACCAGTCTGTGGGCACAGCCCAGGCTGAGTTGAACCCCTTCAGGGAGCTCTAACAGCTTCATTTTTGGCAGTGGTGTCACTGCTCTTTGAGGTCCCGTGGTGGTGGCATGGGACAACCACGATGGAGGGAGCTGTGTGCACGTTGTGCCACTGAAGTCAAGGCACACCCGAGTCCTGCTCCTGCAGACTCCAGAGTTGGAGGCAGATGTCCTGGCTTTGTGTCCCTGAAGATTTCACCCTTCTGTGCAGCCTCAGGGAGTTTGGTCAGAATCCCTCTCACCAGCTTGGGGATGTCTTTTCCTATTTACCAAGACAAGTGTGAACTCCTGACTGGGTAAAATTCCACTCAAGCAAATAAATTTTCCTTCTGTTGAAAACAGGAGGAATTTTGCCACTCATTTAAATGAACCTTCAGACTAAAATCCAGCTCTAATGTCGAGGGGAATGAAGATGAGGATGTCCTTGGTTCAAGGATACTGCACTGGAGTGCAGATCAACCCAGCTATGGGGAAAGGAGAAATCTGATGGCCAGTGGAACATCTTTCCGCCCTCTTGCATCAGCAGGACAGAGCCTTCTCAGCTGATTGATTATGGCAAAGCATATCTGGCTTTTTTAAAACGTGTCATCTGCCACATGCCTTTGGAAAGTGCCTGGGACAGATGGAAATCTGCAGTGGGGCAGGGAGTTGTTCCTTTGGGACTAAGAATGATAAAAACATAGAAATATTCTGAGTTGTAAAGGACCCATCAGGATCATCGAGTCCAACTCCTGGCTCTGTGCAGGGCACCCCAAGAATCCCAGCCTGTGCCAGGAAGCCTTGTCCAAACACTCCTTGAACTCTGACAGGTTTAGTGCTGTGACCACTGCCCTGGGAAGCCTGTTCCAGGCTTCACTGACCTTCCCAAGGAGGCTTCCAGACCAAAGGGTAAGCTAGACACAAGAAAACACAGGCAGAGAACTTAGCAAGGACCTGGAATACCACAGGTCAAGACTGGGAGGCTGCTGGGGAGAGCAAAGCAGTCATTTAGAATTTGTTGAAACCCAGAAAACCACTGAGCTGACTGAAATCAAAAGGAGAAGCAAGGACACACTGTCTTCTCTTTCTTTCTTCCTCTGCTTTACCAAATTGCTTTGAGTTGTCCTAATTAAAAATGTAATTGTTCTAGTCTGTGCACAACCCAGCTTTTTGAATTTAAAGGGCACTGTGGTCTTCAAGGGGATATGACTAAATTACCCAGGCTCATCCTTGGGAAAGTTGTGCTTGATTTGTGGTCCTGTCACAGTAATGAACAAAACCCCACAGCAGCACTTTCCAAACTGAGTCAGTTCTGTGGTTACCAGTAGGATTCAACCTCATTAATCCTGGCTCCAGGCAAGACATCTTTTCTCTAGGCCTCTCTTACAAGTAGCTGTGAGATTTTCACAAGCTGGATTTTGAAGAACACCAGGTACACAGGGACAGGTAGTCACCGTGTCACCCCTTCTGTGAATGGCAGGACAGGGTGGGTGGTTGCTCCTGTCAGCTGCAGTCCCCAACACGAACATGTTCCCCCAAACATTCACCTTTCCCTGGGAACACAAGGGATCACTGCATCCCTGTTCGAAATACTGCCACAACGGGTCACAGTAACATTGGCTCAGGGGTCTCAAAGGTGAATAAGGATTGGAGCATCCCTCAGTGAAGAAAGGCTGAGAGAGTTGAGACTGACTTGATTTGATTTATCTTTGTGAGGGATCTTTTCAAGGTGTATAAATACCTGACGGGTGACTAGAGGAGATGGACAAGGTGGTGTACAGTAACAGGACAAAAGATGATGGTCACAAATGGAAGTGCAAGAAACAATTTAAATACAAGGTAAAAAAAAAAACAAAAAACATTTTTCCTGTCAGGGTGATTGAACTGTGGAATTTTCATCCTTAGAGATTTTCAAACCCAACTTTCTTGGATGCTTGCCCAGAGACCTTGCTGTAGCTGGTGTTTCTGTGGTCATGGATTTTGGAGCAGACAATCTCCAGAGGTTCCTTCTGAGCTCAGCTATTCTGTGACTCTGCTCAGCCCCTCCATGGGCCACCCCCAAGGAAATCAGCTGCAATGAATGCATTTTGCTGATTACTCCAAATCTTGCCTTCCCTCTCCCCCCCAAAAAAAACCTCAAAACAAAGACAGGGTGCTGTGACCCTCTATGTAATTAAAATTACTTCCTTAATGGAGCAACCACAATACTAAACTGGGAAATCTTGACCTCTCTTTCCACTGCTAAGGATATTATGGATCTAAAGACCAAGCTTTTCTGTCTGATGACCCACCCTCCCCCATCCCTTCTGCTTATGGAAGAAGATGAATCTTTCCATCTGTGAATTACCCAATATGCATTATTCATGGAGCACTTTTATCAGCCCTATTAGCTGCACATGAATCCAGGTAAATGTCAAGTCATCTTCGCTAATCCTTCATTCGGGCTCTTGGAAGTGATACTGCACTGAGTGGAAATGCATTTGACCTCCCAGAATATTCACTTTGCCAGAGTCACATTCTGATGAGAAAGTCTAAGTGCTTCTCTGTGGCACAGTCTGGACTCTTACCTTTCTGAATAATTGGGTAGCAGGGGGTGGCCTTGCTGTTTGCGTGTTTCCTTCTGGATCCATATTTAAAATGGAGGGAAAAAGTGACCTCTGAGCCCTTCTGGTGTCCATCTGTGCAGTGCCTTGCCTGGTGTGGGCGCCCTGCTCTCCGACGAGCTGTAAGAGTTGCAGTGCTTGGCATTGCTCCTCTGCTCCAGGAGATGACTCGCTATCTTACATCCTGAAGACTTTTCCCAGGAAGGACATATTCATAGAGTGAAAAGGAAACTGCCTTTTCACTCTACCCTTAGACAAATGTTATGACTTTAACATGCTCAGTGTAGTGGGTTTAAAATATGCCACTTGCTGTTACCTGACACAACAGCTTTCCTTCCACAAAAACCTGAGTTCTTTGGAAAGGGACTTCAGCCAAAAAAGAGAGAATTCAGGCACCTAAATCAGGACGTTAGTGGGAATTTTCTCTTATCTGTGATAACCTTCAAGCCCATAACTCCACAATCCCAATGATTTTATACTTTGCAGTGTGTTTAGTCATAAGTACTTTCCCTCCAGCCCCGTGGATTTGGAATTTCTGCCTGGATGCTGAGAGTTTCCAGAGGTTGACAAGAACAGCCAAATGCTGGGGACACTGGCTGCATATTTGGGACACATGGAGACTGGGTGGCATCAGGTCTGGGTTGTGGGATAGGGAGCATGTGAGTGCTCCATCCTGCACAAGGCTGGGCTGTAGAACAGATCTTCATTATCATAGCTCATGATCTAGGAACCTGTTCTTCATCCTCAGGGATCTCTTGTGCCTTGCAGTGCAGTCTGATGTGGAAATATCCGTATTTATGCCATGTTAACTTGAAGCAGCCAACTTTGAGGAGTTCCACACCAGCTTTCACCCTGCCCAGTCCCAAGTTGTGTCTCTATATTGGTTTGTACTGTCTGTGGAGACACCAAAACTCACCTGGTGGTCACTCTCACGGACTTTCTGTGCTTGGTGTGTTCACCCCTTACTGCTCGAGACCTGGCCATCAATACCTTGCCCCAGGCCATGGGGAGTCTGTGGTGAAGCAGAAACACGAATGCTGGGCAGTGCCCAAATCCTTAATCCAACATTCCATGAGTGCTGCAGTTGTCTTGCAGACTGGCACTACACTGACTGTAAAAGAATTAACAGAGCCAGACAATTTGCCTTCTACTTCCAGGCTCTCCTGGTTTCTCTCTGTGCATCTCCCCTGTTGATCCCACATGTAAAGCACAGAGCAAATAGAGGTGGATGCCAGCTGGAGGATTGCTGCAGTACAGACACGAAATGATGCTTCCCCTTGGTATTCCTCTCTTTCATAATCCTTTCCTAATCTGCTGGCAAGGAAGGCAGGACCACATTAGAGCTCCAGCTGCCCATCTCGGATGGATGCAGAGACACAAGTCTGCACATACATTACTCTGCTCCTGCCAACCCCACAACAATCACAAAATTTACCATCTGAAATAAGAGTGGTAGAAGCACAGCCCTCAGAGAACATGGAAATGCAAAAAACTTGCAGATATACAGTAGGCAGCAAAACTGTCCAGAGTGGGTTTGGACCCCTCCTAGCAAATAGGTTATGAAGCAGGCAAACTATTCAAGCACGATAAATTAAATTTATTCATTTCACACTCTTTTCAGCAGGCATTTAAAACTCACCATCGCAGCTTCCTGGCTGCAGGAATCTGGATTAGCTTCTCTGTAAAGCAGCATGGTTTCCTCAGGATGAAACAAAGGGGTTTTTTTAAATCCATATCCTCTGCACAGCAGAAAGTGTTTCCCACATGTTTAAATAAGCATTTAAAAAGCTGATGTGAAGTACCTGGCCTGAGTGAGTGGGTTCGTAATGGGCCAACCCTGATTTACATCAGTGCAGAGAGAGACTAAACCCTGAGGGCAGAGTGGCTGGGAAGTGGCCCGGCAGAAAAGGACCCGGGGGTGCTGCTGGCAGTGGCTGAACATGAGCCAGCTGTGCCCAGGTGGCCAGTGGCACCTGGTCTGTGTCAGCAATGGTGTAGCCCCAGGACCAGGGCAGTGCCCATCCCCTGTGCTGGGCACTGGTGAGGCCACACTGAGAGATGTGTCCAGTTCTGGGCCCCGCAGGACAAGAAACACATTGAGGGTTCAGCATGTCCAGAGAAGGGAACAGAGCTGGAGAAGGGTCTGGAGCACCAGGAGCGGCTGAGGGAGCTGGGTTTGTTTAGCCTGGAGAACAGGAAGCTCAGGGGAGACTTTACCACTCTCTGCAACTCCCTAAAATAAGGTTGTAGCCAGGTGAGGATCAGCCTCTTCTCCTGGCGACCAGCGACAGGACAAGAGGAAAAGGCCTCAGTCTGTACCAGGAGAGGTTCAGGTTGAAGAACAGATAGAATTTTTTCACTGAAAGGATGGTCAGGCATTGGAATGGGCTGATCAGGGAGGTGGTGGAGTCCCCATCCCTGGTGGTGTTCAAGGAACAGCTGGGTGTGGCAGTCAGTGCTCTGGTTTAGTTGACGAGGTGTTGTTCTGTCAGAAGTTGGACTGAGTGATCGTGGAGGTCCTTTCCAAACTTGGTGATTCTAAAGTGATTTCTAAGAGAAAGTGTCCTTTGCTGAGGACAGCTGAATATGAAAACACCACCTCTCATTTAGCACAGCTCTCAGCCACAAGCTCGTAGAGTGAACGAGCCCTCTGAGGAAGCAGGATGACGTGCACGCCTGCTCCCAAGCTCTTCCCAGGCATCCAGAGTTGGTTGCTGCCTGAAAAAGGATGCTGGACAGGGAGGACTTTTCCTCTGACCCAGCACAGTCATTCTCACAGCCCCCTGTTACTGGCAAACTCCGCAGAAATAGCCAGAGAGCTGGAGAATCTCGGTGGCAAGTTTGAGCTTGAGCAGTTGTAGGGAAAAGGCACCGAGACCACGACCTTGTGACTCTGCTGCTTTGGCAAGCAGGTCACAGACACGGCATGGCCCTGAGCTGGGGCAGCTGGTGTGAAGGGAGATGTCACCTGGTATTGTGCTGGAAGGTGTCCCTGCCCATGGCTGGGGTTGGGACTAAATGATGTGTAAGGTCCCTTCCAACCCAAACCATTCTGTGATTCTGTGATTCCGTGTTACATGTGTGGTGGAAACAAAAAACTCTGTTAAACCTTTCTATTGGAGAGCCTGGAAGTTCTCTGATGGAAGCTAGAACTACCTTCTCTCAGGACAGAGGATTTGATGTAGCTTTCTTACAACCTTTATCAACTCTGAGAACCCCCAGATTAAAAAAACCCAAAACCCAGCACTGGAGTCTCTGTCCTTTTTCCACTTAGAAGGGACACGAACATTTTTCCTGGCTTTCCGCTTCTCTCCTGGTCTTGCCTTCTTTTTGCTGGTTGAAAAAATTTTACATTAAACAATTTATGACTGAAGCTCTCCTCTTTCCTAAAACACATGGACCAATAAGAAGGTATTATAATCCCCCTCTTGCCTTCACTGGCCCACCAGGAATGTCAGTGCTACAGTGGCTTGTGTTTTGGTGTCAGGAGTTTCAGTTTCACACTACAGATGGTTCTATTTAATTTTCCATGCTTTATGGATGGGGAAATTAACATTCTGATAACCAAGGAGCCAAAAAACCGTGAAGGGAGGGGAGAAGGCAAGAAACTGAGTCTGCTTTCCAAGAAAAATAAAGGAGCCCCAGAATGAAGCAATTGGATGTGGCTGATAGGATACACAGACCACAACCCAAAAGATACACACATGCAATTTTTTAGCTCTGTCAGGATCTAGATAAGCCTATCTGGTAATAGCAGCAGCTGATCCAACGACATGTACAAAACTCAAATCCACCAAATACGAGATTACATTTTACATTCAGGAAGCATCTTTCCCTGAGGATAGCATAACATTTTGAAAACTATTAAATATTAACTCGGTATTAAACTAGCCCACTGCATGTGTGATGTGTAAGGGGGAAGTAACTATATTTTTTATGAGACACCTGAAAGCAAAGACAGAGTGACTCATGACAGAGGATTTTGCTTCCTGTACCTAGGTATTGTAGATGCTAAAAACTATCAAATGTGTTTATATTCTGTGTCACCCCACATACCTGGGGTGAAAGAATGTGAGCAACCCCAACTGGAAAGTTGCAAAGAAAGAGTAAAGAAATTGGGAAAAGACTTGAATGTCTCCCACCTCTGAATGTACACCCCATGGTATTCTGGGCAGGTTGCTCAGTCTCTCCATGCCTGTTTTGCGTCCCTGAAACAGGAATATAAGTCTTTATTTTCTTTGCCTGTCTTACCTATTCACGCTCCAATCCCCCAGGAAGGGCAGTGGTTATTATTTTGAGTTTGCAAAGCACAGAGTATGGAAAAGCCGCAGGCCCCAAATGTTGCACTAGTGTGGGCAATAGTGAGAGTCAGAGAGTTCTTTGCTTTTCACTGCACAGCACTGGCCACAGCACAGGAAACAATGTTTGTTTGCTACCTCTGACAGGTGGAAAACTCTCCCTTCTTTCCCAAAAGACTTCATCAGTAATCAGGATGGAAAGCTTTCCTGATGGAAGGCTTGTCTGCCTGGCAGAAAGACACGATTATATCCAACCCTGAAGCCAAACCATCAATACCTGATGGATGAGCCTGCGTCCCTCGGGTGTGAGGAGCTCCAGGAGCTCACACACAGGTCAGCCCATCGAGCAGCCAGGGGATTATCCCAGGACAGCAAATCCAGGGAAAGGAAATTCTTGTTGCAGGCTGGTGTTTCACAGAGATCACAAACGCTCCAGATTGGGAGCGTTGCAACCTGCCCCACAGAGAGGAAAAAGTCCATCTTTTAGCTGTCAGCAGCAAGGAGACAGATGGTCTTTTATGCACTAATCTTCTTCTACACTCCTGGAAAATCAAGGGATTTTGTCAGTGAGAACCTACATGGCCAAACTTGCTTAAAAGGACATATTGCAAAACGATTTGGGTCATTGTGGATTAGGCAAAATTCCCACTTCCCTGGAAAACTAAACATCCCTTTGAAAAAGAGCTGTGTCAGACACAATCCTCTTTGATACACTCTGTCCTGCCTTGGCACCTCACGAGGGACTGTGTACAGAGAGAGCCTGATCCCTGTCTCCACCACATCAGTGACCATCGGGATCACGCTGTAATTGGGAACCCCTGTTGGCATCAGGCTCAGGGATCTCAGATGGGATTGTTCTTTGGGAGCAAATGCTACTCAAGGAATGCATATTATACAAAAACTTGAACAGCAACCTCTAATTTTCCCTTTTGTCTTCTGTCTCCTCTTCCCTGCTAGGCTCTAAAATACATTGGAAATCAACTCTGCAAAGGTGAAAAGCCAAAGCACAGGAGTGTGTCAGCCAACTTGTTTTATTTTCGTCTCCCAGATGCTCCCTCTTGTAACAGTTTCCCTCATTCCGTTTGAAATCCCATCATTGTTAATCCCACTCGTAATGGGAAAGGAAATATCAGAGTTGAGCAAATAATTTCATGGTGACTGACATTTTCCAGTGAATTCACTGTAATTCACAGCCACATTTTCTGAAATTTGATGATAGAATAGGATGATTTGGGTTGGGAGGGATCTTAGGCCTGATTTAGTTCCAGCTTAGGGACACTTTGCACTAGACCAAATTGCCCAGAGCCCCATGCAGCCCAACTTTGCCTCAGCTTCTCTGGACAGTGTTAGGTGTCACACACTGACCAGGAATATTAAAATGTAATCTCAGTTGTGTATTTATCACTGGCTCTAAAAGTTGAATGGCCTTGATTCACATCTGGATGACCATGACCAGCCAGACAGTCCGTTTCTGCCATCCACTGCCACAGGTCACTTTGGAGTTCACTTTATTCACCCTTTTTGATCTGTGTATTTTGTCACAGCTTCACAGAATTTGAAGCCAGCGGGTTTTCTGGAGTCATCTAATTTAAATTTTCCAAATTTAACTGGTTTCCCCTGAGTAAATTCAGTAACTTCTGTTGAATGAAATGGATGTGGTTCCCGGGAGATGTAATGAAGAGAGGATGAAAGAAGTCGTTCCATGAGCAGAGGAGGTAAAAACCCAGCTTTGTTACAGGTTTGTGCCTTCACAGCATCAATTGCAGCTCTCCCTCTGAGACTCTCAGTGTCTTGCTGGGTGAGAAACAAGGTGTGCTATCCCTGTTTCAGAGATGCCTGGCAGCCAGTGGGCCAGTGCCTGTGAGGCTGGCCAGCTGCCACCAGATAAATTGTCTAATGTCAGTTCTTCCTGTCTTCCAATTCAGGGAGTGCTAATTCCCGTCACCACCCTGGGGATATCGAATTCTCTCCGAATCACCTCCCTCCTCCCCTTCAAATCTCTTTTGGGACTGACTGAGCTGCAGAAGTCAGGAGAGGATGGAGGGAGGAGCAGGAGGACAGCTGGGTTTGTAGACATGAGATCACGTAGCTGTGTCTTCTTAGGAAGATGATAATGAATGCAAACGTGACTGAGGGAGGAGTGAATTCAGTTAATGGAAGAATGTTTATCTTTAATCATTAAGTTCTAGGGGGGCAAAAATCACACAAGAAATAAAGCCCATCTCTACTATATTCACTTGCATTCTCAAGCAATAGGGCTTTGGGACTGATCCTTAGCCATGGTCAGTAGCTGGCCCTATCCATATTAAATTTATATTTATTTTATGTCTCAATACAATAAAATGAAGAGTGAATTGTTGCTGAAGTACAGATCAAAAAGCCTGCAGGTAGACTTTCATTTCTTTCTAGGTAAGCATTTGGGAATTCTGGCTTTCCTAGTTTTAAGCCTTATGTATAGAGTTTTATGTATTTTTGAGAGCTCTACACTGGCACCAGCCACCCCACAGCTCCAGTGCTTCTTATGAGCCCTCCTTTAAGAGGTAAGTATTTGCTGTGAATGCTTTCCCCTTTTGCCTTCCCCTGTGAAACACCAGCTTTTCTTCCCACGTTCTGCTTTCACAAGCCCTGCAGCACCGTTGTCAGAAGCACCTGCACTTCACTGAGATGGAGGAAAGACCACACAACTCTGATTATCAAATAATTTACAGGCAGGAGGTAATCAGATAGAGGCAAAGCTCTTTTACTGGCAGACCAAAGTCGAAATCGTGGCAGACCTTGCAGAATAGGTGGGGAGGGAGTTGGAAGGAGACACAAAAGTGAGTCCTTGTGCAAGGGTAGAAAACCAACTCCAACATCTCTATAAAGTACTCTTTCTAGAAAGGGGAATTTTGGTGTTGCCTGGCAGCACTGCCCAATGCCTACATGGGAAACAGTGGGTGAACTGGATGCAGTCTTTTATCTGAAATAGAGGCACTGAATTTGGGATTGTCAGGAGCTGCTCTGGGATCCAGTACGCTCAATAGGGCAGCACCATTACGGTCATAGAGCCACAGAATGTCCTGAGCTGGAAGGGACCCACAAGGATCATCCAGTCCAACTCCTGGCCCTGCACAGACACCCCAACAACTCCACCCTGTGCATCCCTGGGAACACTGTCCAAACGCTCCTGGAGCTCTGGCAGCCTCGGGGCCGTGCCCATTCCCTGGGCAGTCTGGGCAGTGCCCAGCACCCTCTGGGGGAAGAAATTGGGGATCTTTCCCCGATCTCCAACCTTAACCTCCCCTGGCACAGCTCCAGCCATTCCCTTGGGTCCTGGTACTGGTCACCAGAGAAGTCTGTTGGTGTGAGAGAAAGAAAACAGACATTTTATCAGCTGTGTTTGTGGTACCTCTTTTTTGGGGACTCTCCAAGAAGAGTTAAACTCTAACCAGCACTGACTCTAACACAGAACACGTGTTTTACAACATCCCTTTCTCTGAGGAGCAGCCACTTGCAGAGGTAAAGAGCTTTTCCTCTGCATTAGGTTGCTGCACTGATGTAACTCTGTTCCCAGCATCTGTGCTGCATAAAACATAAACCCACACTATAGAGATGTGCTGCAGCAGTGGGAACGTGGTTCCATTCCAGTGTCTTGACACTCCCGAGAAATGAGGCTTCTGCTGCAACAGCCACACAGGAGTAGCTGCATTTTTCTTGAAAAGCCAAATTTTCAGTGGCCAGCAGTTTTGGTCTCTGAAGGACAAAAGGAAACTCAAACACGCAAAGCTGAGCTGCAGCTGTAGCAGTCCAAGCGGTGGCAGCCCCAAGATTATTGCCATAAAAAAGCAGAAATTCTTCCAGGATATGATGGTCTGTAAGCACAGCAGCACATCCCTGCATAGATCAATTCACAGGCACTTACCAAGGAGACATATTTTTTTTGTTAATATTTTTTTAAAGCAAGCCAGCTATGCAATATGTGATTTATATAATATGCCACCTGTCCAAATTATTGAATTCATGTTTAAATAGCTGAGAACATACACCTTGAGTTCCCAGCTGAGACCTCATTTTAAGGAAAAAAAAAAAAAAAAAAGATACAACCTTAATTCCTGCTTTCAGTTCAGAAATGAAGTGGGATTTTTCAATCAGACTTGCTGCAAAATCAGAATAGCAGAAAATGCCCCATTGTGTGGTGTGCATCGACAGGAAAATCCCAGAGATAAAATCCTGCTTTGTGACTGACTCACAAAAGGGAGAAACTGTGGAATCACATGACTTTTAATTTTAAAGTGCTGGAGAATTTGAACAATAAGTGTTGGGTTATAATGTATCTGAAAAGGTGTTGCTGTAAATGAAGGTACTGTGGGAAAATTTCCCCTGACTGCTAGGGAAGGGAATCAGCACAGAGTAAGGTCCACAATCCGTCTGCCTTAACTCCCTGACTGTCACCTCAACTTTTCATTTAATAATTGTTTCTGCCTTAATAGCGCTGAGGTTTCTCTTTTACCTTCAAATTGCCCTAGAAACTTTAATCATTGCAGGGATTACAATAACCATTTCAAATTAATGCTGTAATTCAGAGCATACAGGTTTGCAGAAAACATTATCACTTCTCCTGAAATGAAAACTGCACAGCCTTAAGTGTAATGTTATCATTTTTCTGTAATTAACTGCTGAAGGTTTGACTTAAATTTACGAAGACATAGGTCAAGTTAATTGTCTTGTTGCTTAGCAAGAGAGAAGGAGAACTCAATAGGGTTACTGGAGCAGCAGCTACCTATGGTTAATAAAGATTTTGAAATCCTGGTTTGTTGAGACCCATACAGCTCCAAAAATATGAATTCCCACAGCCTGCAGAGTTGCAGGAACGATGAATTGTTTCCAAACTTCTGCAGATGAACAATGAACTCTTTTCAATGAAGTCCAAAGGCGTGTGAAAACAACACAAAAAGCTCTGCAGGCTGAAGGTTTCCAGTCTGTATCTCCTTTGTTTACTCAGAGCAAGGTGCATAAGCACCAGATGAGGTTTGGTTTTGGGTTGGTTTTTTTTTTTTAATAAAAAAGGAAATCACATGTTTTAAGATATAAGCTTATTTTCCAAAGGGATCAAACAGACAATCCCTACATGGAGCATTATGAGTCAGACATCCAGTTATTCTTAAGGATTTGGTTCCTGCTGATACAGATATTTTACTGCTTATAGTAGTTTAGCAGAGTCAGTATAAGAAGGGGGTGTTAGTTTGGGTTTTTTTGGCTTGGTTTTTGGTGTGGGTTTTTGTTTGATTATTGGTTTTGCTTTTTGGGGGGTTTTTTAGTACTTTTATTTCAGGTTCGACAAACCCTTTTTCCACTCAGGCATGAACCAGGATGTCAGTGTCACTGTGTTGATGTGAATTCACAAAGGGTTGACTTGAAGAGTTTAATTTACCCTTTCTCATCAAGTCCTTGGGAATTTAGAGTTCTAGTCCCTGTGTCAGGGGAATTTAGGTTGCTTGAAGACAGATTTGACTACATCTGCGAGAAAATACCTGAGCTTAAAAATCATATTTACTAACCAATGTAAGGATGGCTCTATAAATCTGCAACTTGTCAGTCATGCAAAAGTGCCATAGAATGTGTCAGAGAAAAGTGTTTTAACCACAGAATTCCAGAATGCTTTGGGGTGGAAGGGAACTTAAAGCCTGTCCAGCTCCAACCCCCTGCCATGGGCAGGGACACCTTCCACTATCCCAGGTTGCTCCAAGCCCCGTCCACCCTGGCCTTGGACACTTCCAGGGATCCAGGGGCAGCCACAGCTTCTCTGGGCACCCTGTGCCTCCCCACCCTCACAGGGAGGAATTCCTTCCCAGGATCCCATCCAATCCTGCCCTCTCATAATGTGAAGCCATTCCTCTCGTCCTGTCCCTCCAGCCCTTGTCCCCAGTCCCTCTCCATCTCTCCTGGAGCCCCTTGAGGCCCTGCAAGGGGCTCTGAGCTCTCCCTGGAGCCTTCCGTTCTCCAGGTGAACACCCTCAGCTCTCTCACCCTGACTCCAGAGCAGAGGGGCTCCAGCCCTTGGAGCATCTCCGTGGCCTCCTCTGGCCTCCTTATGCTGGATCCGGGGTGGGGCAGCTCTGCAGGTGGGGTCTCACCTGAGTGGGGCAAAGAGGCAGAATTCCCCCTCCCCTGCTGCCCATGCTGTGGGATAAGCCCAGGATAGAGGAAGGTAATTAGAGATGTGCCAATTAGCACCCCAAATTTGCACTGATCATCTCCGCTCATGCAAAGAGCAGATAAATTTACTTCCATACACAGAAACATAAAGAAGACAACCAAAGCTGTAAAACTCATTGCCCTACCAGTCAAGTTATTTCTCCAGGAGATTGGAGAAGAAAAAGAAAGAGGAAGATGCTGCTTTAACAGCCTTGAAAGCTGCAGAGGTACCTAAAAAGCCAGAGGGAAAAGTCTGGAAAGTCTCCACCTGGTGGCTGGAGTCCTTCTGGTTCCTGTCAGATGTCACATCAGCTGAGCTGCAAGTGGGCTTTTGACACACCAGTAGCTTCTTCGTGGAAAGGACTACTGAAATTACTAACACTGAATGAAAAACTGGCTGGAAATGAGCTGGATTTATTTTTCTGAAGAAAAATTATCTACCGATCACAGACCTTTGCCTTAGGATGAGAAGCAAATCCTCCAGAGGTGCCAACTTCTCTACAACAGCCATTGAGAGTCCACATAACCACTATGAAAGGTGCCAAATTTTTTGGAGCACTCCAACAGCTCAAGAATAAATCTGATCCCCTGAGTGACCCATGCCAACCCTTTAATCTCCACTGTCCTCTGTAGCCCCTTTGCATGGCCACTTAAGACTGAATAATCCTAATACTTGAGGGAATCCCATATATTCAGGAGGACCATTTATCCATAATTTCTTCCTTCTGTTCATGGTTTTCATCATGTTTCTGGAATACACACTGGTGGTGTAGTTTTATATTCCTTCCCCCTACCAAAATCCGGCTGCAAAGAGATTTTTCTCTCTGTAATATAACCAAATAAATTAGCATCCAAGAGAAATTTCTATCAAAGACTGCAAGCCTAGAGGCACAGGAAAATTGGTATTCCTGCAGAAGACAATTATTTGGTTTAAGAAGGATAAAGATTCTGCAGGGGTTTGATACTAGCTTAAAATTTGCAGGGGTGTTACAGCTATAAATCAGGAGGAAAGTAAAAATGCCTCAGATGGTCCAATTTTCTGACTATTTTACCTCCACATTTATTTTAGAAAATATATCTAATGGCAAACAAGGTTTGTTACTGCTGGGTTTGTCTGTACTGCAGTAGCATCTCAAATACTGCTGGAAGCTTTCCAAGCTCAGCATAAGTTTCACTATCACTGAAAATTGTGCCTTTCCTCTCTTTCCTGCACCTCAGAAGAGTGTGGCATGAGAAAGAAATCTCATCAAGGGACCAAATATTGCTGTCCTGACCTGGAGCAAATCCTGGAATCTGGGTCCTAGTCCAGGTTTTGGAAAAGCAATTAATAATTGCAGGTGCTTCAGGTGCTTGGCTAGAGACACCTTGAAGGAGGCTGAACTTCAGAACGTGCTATGCTCTGAATATAATTAGTGGCTTTCAAAAACCTTGGCTTTCCTGGTGCTCTCTGATGAGGAAAGAATCTTAAATTCCCGTGGATGGATTTATTTTGTCTGTGGTTTGTGTTTTACTTATTTGCTGGTCTGCTGTTTTTTGGGTTGGGTTTTTAGGGGGAGCAGGATTGAAAGGTCGTTCCTAAAAGGCTGTATAATATGTTTTGTTTTAAGCATTTATTCTACTGAACAGTAATGTTTACAACATCCAAACATAGAACATTTTGGTTAAAATGAAAGCTGAAATGTCACTCTGATCCCCTGATAGGGGTTTGACTGTGTTCCCTTTCCCTTTAAACCATTCATTTTACAGTCAAAAAAAATTCTCTCTCACAGATCTGTGATCTGTTCCAGCAGGCTAGATCCGTATAATTCACATGTTGGCATCAGAATTATATTTCTCCCATAGAATTAACCACTCAATCACCAAATAATGCAGTGCAACACAATATATTTGACATTTTTAATACATATCCCTTTTACTTCAGATAAGCCTAATTGCACTCTGCTGTACCCTTTCAAGACACACAGCATGATTTTATTCTCCTAAGCACGGTGCTCTGAAAGAAGCCTGACCTGAGATTTATAAAATCTCACCATAATTTCAAAAGGCACACAACTGCCTGCATTCCCCCCTGAAACTAAGC
Organism: Machaerirhynchus nigripectus; assembly: GCA_013397975.1. NCBI lineage: Eukaryota > Metazoa > Chordata > Aves > Passeriformes > Dicruridae > Machaerirhynchus > Machaerirhynchus nigripectus. The sequence goes on along the minus strand of VZRQ01002785.1, from coordinate 784,232 downwards.
TTACCTTCTTGTACTGTTTGTCATCATTCCCTGGCAGGAAAAAAAGAGAAATCCACTTGGGAATTCATATAAAAAACCCATGGATTTGTAAGTGTAAAATTAACTTCTCGGACTGATTTCTGTGTCCCTCTGCACAGGTAGATGACACCAGCTGCTCTTTCCTTGTTGACTGTTGCTGTCACTCCCTCCTAGAAGGCACCAGACTGGTCTGGCACAATTTGATAATGCCCTGCTGGCTGTCCCAAATCACTTCCTTATCTTGCATGTGCCTTGACATTGCTTCCATGAGGATCTGCTCCATGATTTCCCCAGGCAGAGAGGTTCCATGAGGATCTGATCCATGATTCTCCCAGGTACACAGGTGGGGCTCACTGGTCTGTAGTTCCGTGAGTCTTCCTTTTTACCCTTTGAAAAAAATCTGATTGTCACCTTCTGGTAGCTGCTTTTGACACTTTAGCCCTCAGTACACAGATGAGAGATGAGAAACGAGACCTCAGCCCTGCCTTGAAGGCCTCTGAGTCCCTTTCAGGTTATCTCAGGATTGACAACAACCGATATTCAGAAGTGATCCATCATCCATCCCTCAAAAATCAGCGCTGAACTCTGCAAACATGAATACACTTCTGCTCTGAAAACCAGCAAAGGGAGAGAAGTGCCTCTTCTTTTACAAGTATCTTCCTGGCATTCAGGCTGTGGGATGGTCTCCACCAATTATAGAGGGATCCTACGTTAGGGAATCCTTGTGAAGTCTGGGAGGCTGAATCTGGGTCTCTCTCTATCAGCTCAACAGCAGTTGAGGATCTGGCTGCTACCCTGCGGTGTTGCAGTCCTGGGAATGTGGAAAAGGTCACTCCTCACCTCAGTCCTTCTCTACTTTTTTTTTGTTTCATCTGTTCTTAGCCTGCTTTTTATCTGGATTTCCTTTTATTCCATTTCTACTGCAAGACTCAGCTGCTCTGTTGGCCACAGTCGTGGAAAATCCTTATGATGACACAGTCAAAGAGGTTTGACACTCTACAGTGTTAAGGGCAGCGTCTGGGAAGGGCAGAGTGAAGCAGCACAGAACCTGGATGTCAGGTAACACTGGCAAAGGGTAAAGTTTGACATCATTTTAGCATGTTTTTTGTCTTTCAAAGCAAGCTTTGTCCTAAACTTCAGCCTGCGTTTCATGTGGTGACCAATCGGATCTATCTGTGCTTTAAACGTTTTTATTTAATAAACCCTTCTGACACTCTCTCTTCATTTCACTCCAGCCCCCACTTTGTCACCATCTTTAAGTCTCAAAAAAACTAGAGAGAAAACTGTTGCTTAACTCTTGAGAACCGTTGCCCTCTTTTCTCCTCGTTTGTAGTCATATATTAACTCCTACATTCATTAAGATAAGGATTTTAAAACATGCAGACCTAATTGCACCTCCTTTCACAGTTAAGTGTCCAAGACAGTGCAGGAATGATGAGCCTCTGTGAGTTTAGATCAAGTACTTACTTATCTTTGTCATTAAACCCCATTGTTTAGGGTGCCTTTAATCTTGGACTGCATTTTGCATAAGCAATTATGACCTGAGGCCAAACTTTACAGAAGCTCAGCACCACTCCTGTGTTTAGCACACAGATAAAATGATCCGGTTTTTGAGGTTGTTGAAGACCCTTAAATTCTAGCGCTGTTTCTGGGATCTCCATGTGCTAATTACGACGAAAATTCATGCAATGTTTAGGTAGGCGGACTAAGGTACCTCATTTCTGTTGCCTAAATCCAAACCTAAACATTCATTTAAAAAAATCTCTTTTTATTTTTTAAGTACCTTGCTAGTGCGTAGTGAATAACTTGATGAAAATGGAGGCTTTTATTCAATTACATTCATACAATTTGCCCAGTTTGTATCTTTTTCAAGCCTCAGTATAATTGCCTATGCTTTATTCCTTCCCTGCAGCTGTGTTCCTGAATGTATTTCATGGATTGTTGAAGTGCATTCCCAAAATGTCCTCTAAGGATGTTCAATCTTACTTAAGCAATGAATTAAATTTTTTCCCTGAGTCATGGTTATATCGGACAAGAGGGTTATCTATTTGTCAAGATGCCTTGATTTCTTAACATTTTTGAGCTTCTGGGTCATCCATTTCATCAGCTGTTGACATATGGACTATACTAAACCACAGAAACAGGCAATTACAGTGACATTCACATCTGCTTAGGCCTTGTTAATGCTCTCGAGTACAGTCCTGCTTGCAAAGAGTGCACTTCTGAGATACTTATTTATAAAGAATAATCAGCCCAAAAGCCGTCTCTGCTGCCGTGACTTTCAGGGTACTTACAGCACAGCACATTTTCTTGTCAGAGAATCACAGCATTGTGGAATGGTTTGGGGTGGAAGGGATCTTAAAGACCACCCAGTGCCACCCCCTGCCATGGGCAGGGACACCTTCCGCTAGCCCAGGTTGCTCCAAGCCCTGGCCTTGGACACTTCCAGGGATCCAGGGGCAGCCACAGCTTCTCTGGGCATCCTGTGCCAGGGCCTCACCACCCTTACAAGTAAAGAATTTATTTCTAATATCTCATCTAAACCTACTCTCTGTCAGTGTGAGGCGAATCCCCCACATCCTGTCACTGCAGACCCTTGGGGTCTCTCTCCATATTTCCTGTCAGGTCCCTTCAGGCACTGGAAGGCCACAATTAGGCCACCCCAGAACCTTCTCTTCTCCAGGCTGAACAATCCCAGCTCTCCCAGCCTTTCCTCCCAGCAGAGCTGCTCCATCCCTCTGATCATCCTGGAGACTCCTCTGGACTCTCTCCAGCAGCTCCAGGTCCTTCCTGTGCTGGGTCCCAGGGCTGGGGCAGCTCTGCAGGTGGGGTCTCACCTGAGAAGGGCAGAGGGGCAGAATCCCCCCTCCCCTGCTGCCCACGCTGGGGGATCAGCCCAGGACTCCACTGGTTTCTGGGTTGATCCCAAAGCACACAGCAAGGTCATGTCCAGCCTCTTGTCCTACTGTGGCATTTTTTACTTCAACACACAGGAAAAATTTACCAGTTTAAACCATTTGGGCTTAATCTTGTTCAGATTTCCTTGCTATGAATTACAGATTAAAGGCATTTACACTTTTCCAAGGTTCCAATGCACTTAGGGATTTACCCAACCTAGTACCTGTTTGGCTGTAGTTAAAACACCACTGGCTCAGCTCAGAATAGTAGACAGAAGCCACAACAAATGCATTTAAGTATTTTATTTGAGGGAAGGTAAAGGAACACTTTGCAAGCATTTAAACCTCCAGCAGCTCTTTTTAGCCTGACCAGAGCAGTAAATTAAAATCCCAAGCCCCAATCACGGAATGTAAACACTTTGATATCAAAGCCTTTATGTGTGATGTTTTGTTCTGAAGGCACTTATGTCTGTGACTTCTGTAAACGTTCCTCCTCCCTTGGGACAGCTGACTTATATCAGCCAGCAAAGCCCCTCAAGGAAGCACTTTTCCAGTGAGCTCTGCCTGTGACTCTCTTATCTCACATGGCTTCATGCATCTTCCTGCCACATCCAGCAGCTGAAGGCCGTACATCATCCAATATTCCAGGCAGCCACCAGCAGAAGCTTCATATCAGATGGAGACACTGGGCCAAGATCCAGGATATTTGCAAGGCACCCTCGGAGCGAAGGGATTGTATCAGTAGGGGAAATCAGAACATGATTTTTGTTTAAAACCACCTGTAAATATTAGGACAGCTTGTTTACCAGCAGCACTGTGGCCCCATTCCAGTGACAGGTTTTGATCTGTTATCTTTGGATCCCAGCTGGATATTCAGAGCTGACTGTTGACAGCATATTAACTTTGTTATGCTTTTTGAGTTAACTGCAGAAAGTCGACAAGGAGAACTTAGGGGTTTAATACAACGTTTTTTACATTGTTACGCTCACGTTTATTTTATTATCAGACTTAAAGAAAGGTTATTTCAATGCACAGCAGTGGAGAGCAGGTTGGCAGACCTAAGAGAGGAACACAGAAAACAAATGTACTGGTGGGCCAGAGGGGCTCAGAGGTGCCTTGTGCAGCTCTGAGCCAGGTTGGAGTATACACTAAAAGCACATTAAAAGCCTTTCATCCACTTTTCCAACCAACCAGGCTGCAAAAATATTTTCTTCTTTGCTCAGCAGCCTGGAAAGAATCTGATTGCTTCTGAAATTAGGTGCTCAAGGGCTTTCTCACACCTGTCTAAGGCAGTAGATAAGACTCCTGTTCTCCACGGCAGTGGGACCCCAGTCAGGTTTTATTCGGTGATGTGCTTGCAATGCTTTGTCTGAGTTTTAGCCACGTTAATGGGAACTGGGGAAACACTGCAGCTCTAATGACTCTTTAGGCACTACCCTACGTAAATGTAAAAGAACCAGAAGTGAAATCCTGCTCACGACTCACATTTTCTTATCACAATCCTAACTTATTTTTTGACCACTACTGCTGGAAAAAAAAAAAAAGAAGGTAATATTTTTGCTGTCTGTGAGAATAACCAGGAGTCTCTGAGTTAATGTAATGCGCTTTAATCATTCCAACAGCCAGTGGGATTTAAGAATGACCTGGAGCAGCACAATATTTGAAAATAATGCCCCTGGTAACACGGATGAACATCCATACCAGAAGCTGACAAGTTTTTATCTCCACCGCAGGGGAGAGTTTAACTTTGCATCACTCCCACATGACAGGACATTCTACTGAGTGTTCTTGAACTTCATTTCCTCTCTACTAAGATCCCACTGCCTTACCTACTGCAGCTTCAAGGGAAAAAAAAGCAAAGAGGACAACATTTACAGCCCCTCCTGCTCCAGGAATGCAGAAGAAAATCACATTATCATTTTTGTCTGTGAAGCAGTATGTGGATTGATTCACAGGCTGTCCAGCAGAGAGTATCAGAGGAAGGGAAAGCTCTCCTTTGACTAGTGAAAGCAGCAGAAAGCCCTGAGAATTTACAGCAAAGACCACTCATTTATGTAGATGCATCTAAAAGCTCAGTGCCTGACCTAAGGTCATTGTCTGGGTTCTCAGTAATCAATGGAAAAGGATTTTGGCACCTGTGGAATTATGATTGATCCTATCCTTCGATATTGATCTCAAACAGGTGGGATGTTTTCTCTCTCACTGACTGCAGATATGGGTTATACAAAAAGCTCCAGTACTGCTATTTCAGTACCTGTATTTCAGTATCTAAGCATCCCTGTGTAGATAACAGGCTGTCTGATGGCCGGGCAAGGCAGTCCTACATGGACTGTGCAGGTGGATTAAAAGAAAAGGCTGAAAATCTTTTCACCCACTGAATGACTTCTGCTGGCTTCGAGTCAAGCCTTGAGCTTAAATAGAACTGTTTCCATTTGGGGAAAAAAATTAAATCCAATGTATCATCCAATCAGTAAAGGTGGCAGAATAGACACAGAGGGAAAGAGCAGCAACAAAACCTCAGCAATTCCTTTTGCCACGCCTAAGACAGATGAGTAGAATGAGCTGTGGAAAGGAAATCTCAATATTTCTCCTGATTATATGAATTTTTGAGCTCAGGATGGTCAAGCTTTGTGGGAGGTGTTTTCTTTCCGTATGTTTTTTAAATCCCATTTGATTTTAGTTAGCGTAGCTCTCCTATTTCTGTACAAGATGCTTGGTTTTTTTGATTGAAGGTTCTTGTGCTTTGGCAGCAACTTCCTAAGCAAGAGAGAGCAAAATTCATGGAAAACTGACTCAGCACTGCTCCGTACCTGGCAGGATGAGGAAAACTAAAAGGTGGGTTTGCAATACCTGCGTTCACCTTCGTGTGTTCGTACCCACACTCCTGCTAAGAAATTATCACCTCAGGAAAAGCTTTAGGACACACTCATTGCTCTGGTGCCATCACATGTTTATCCATCCTGGTACAGCTGGTGAGTGCTCCATGTCCAGAGCTTCCACACCTTCAGGGCTGCACCTCAGCTGTCATCTCTTTCTGTGGCACCTAAAAACTTCTTATTACTCACTTGAAGAAGGGAGAGCAGATGGTGGAGGATGAAAAACAAAAGGCAAAGAAGAACAGTGGTCTCAAACTTCCTCTGGAATTGTTTGTCCTATGGTGAAGATGCATTGGAACAGATGGTTTCATTAAGAGCCTGATCCAAAGATGATGGAAGACTAAGAGCACTTCCCTTTATCTTGATGGACTTTTCACTGGTTCTGGAAGATCTGACCTCAGTCAGAAGACCCCCAGCGTGGGTTTCCAGTATGAGCAAGCTTTTTTCCTGCAGAGGGGAGAGGTTTTTATGGATCTAGATGAGTCCATATATCCCATAGCCCTAAAGTTATGAGTTAAACCTGCGCTGAACTGAGGGAGCTTATAAAGCTTTGTAAATAACTCCTCTGGAAGTGTGACTGTGGCCACGGCATTCATGGCATCTCTGAGCTGGAGGGCAGCCCTTCTCATTCACTGCTGTTTGAATAATTGGAAAATCCCTCACCCGTTGCTATTTCATGGCCACAGCCACAATCCTCCCCTGAGCTGCCGCGGATGCTTCATTTCCATTTAATAGGATGAGAACCATGTGGCTGTGAATCATCTGCTGCCGTCTCTGCTGCCTTCACATGAGCACGATCACCGTGTTCCATCAGCCACAGTTCAAACTGATGGCAGGGCTCACACCTCATTTCCACACGTGAACTTTTTGAGATTGGGAACATTTCCCTTGCCAACCTCCTCTGTTCCAGAGGCCTGCTAATATTTTAATTTTTTTTCTTTGGCTGCCATTGAGTGCTAGAAACTTTACAGACAGACAAGGTACTGACGTTCCCTAAAGCTTTTATTAACAGTAATTTTTCACTCTGTCCAAGGTTTTCTGCCACACTGATTTCCACACAGGTTCCCGGCCGTGCGTGCGGGTGAGGATGCTGTAAATCACTGTACAACCCTAACTGCACTCCAAGAGTGCAGTCCCACAGAGCTTTAGCTCAGCTAAACCACAGCTACTGCAGTCGCTCTCTCCTTCACCCCCAGCCTCATGTTCCTGCCTTCATCTTCCAGCTGGCACTACCAGATTTCTAATAAACATTGATATCTTATGCAATATCAGGAAGTGAGATAGCTCAGGATGCTGATGCAGTTAGAAATTAATCAGGCTAGATTTTGGCCAGTCCATTTTCCTGAGCCATATCATCAGGAGATCAGGATTAAGGATATAAAGCTCTAACACCTGAAGGAGGGCCACAAAAATGGTGAAGGGTCTAGAGGAGAAGCCATATGGGGAGTGGCTGAAGGTTTGTTCAACCTGGAGAAGAGAAAACTGAGGGGAGACTCATGGTGGTCTTCAACATCCTCATGAGGGGCAGCATCAATCTCTGCTCTCTGTGAACAGTGACAGGACTGCATGAAGAGGAGGTTTAGGATGGATATTAGGAAAAGTTTCTTCCCCCAGAGGATGGTGGGGCACTGAACAGACTCCCCAGGGAATGGCCATGGCCCCAAGGCTGCCAGAGCTCAAGAAGTGCTTGGACAATGCTCTGAGGCTCAGGGTGGGATTGTTGGGGTGTCCTGTGCAGGGCCAGAAGCTGGACTTGATGGTCCCTGGGGGTTCCTTCCAACTCAGGATATTCTATTCTATTCTATTCTATTCTATTCTATTCTATTCTATTCTATTCTATTCTATTCTATTCTATTCTATTCTATTCTTCTGTGATTATCCTGTATTGATAAAGCAAGCCAGGAAATGAGACCATATGGAAAAGGATGGGACTGAGGGGAGCAAACCAAATTTCCGGTGGCCTAAAGTGCCCAGTGCCTCTCCTCTGCATGCATGGGAGCATGCTTGCATTTGTGGATATTTATTTCATGGCACACACAAATAAAAATCCATAGATCAAGCACTCCTAGACTGTTATACATAAGACTGGAAATATTTAAAAAAAAATTTTTTTTTAAAAGATCCCGCTGAGAGGCTTTTACAGGAGCTGCAAGGTGACAGATCTGTTACTAACCCTGAATTCCCTGGGGGTGTTGTTGGGTAAACACCTCCAGGCATTAATGAATTAGTCAGTCATTAACACTGCCCAGCTCATCAGGAGCAAGGAGCTGTACCTGGCACAGATTCCCAGCTCCTTCCATTACCCATGGGATGGACACAAGTGGGGCCAGCACCTGTGTCTCCTGATGAGGTGTAAGGATGAGGTCTGGGGTGAGCACATCAAGGAATGGTGAGGAGGCTGCAGAGGAGTTGTTGGCAGCTCAGGGTTGGGTTATGTGGTTATGAACTGCACAAACCCACGGTCTTATGGTTGGCCCAGTGGAAACTGGGATGCTGCTGAGTAACCCTGGGTGGATCCAACCTTTCTGTGAAGGAGGAGAGATGCTGCCATTTGGAGAAGATGCCTTCACCTCTGCACAATGGAATACAAATCACCTCCTCCTACCTACAGTAGCGGTGGTCCCCTCAAGAGGAGAGCAGCAGTTTGACCACCTTACCAAGGTATGGGCCCTTTTGTTCATTTGTTTATGTTCCTTTTTGTTCCCTGTATTTGCTGTGATTTTTTTTCCTCCTTTCTAATGTTTTCTACAACAGTAAAATTCAACTCCTCTGCAAACAACCTCTGCTAACATTGATTCATCCTTTATTACGAATGCATTAGTTGTGTTATTATTGCCTTTACCTACGTTTCACTCCTGTCCCATGACCTACAGCTAAATAAATGTTGTGTGCTCTCTCTGCATGAGATGTTTATTCCCTTTTCTGGCATTTATCCAATGCCTCCCATATAGCAAAGATGCTCTTTCCTTTGCTTGCTTTTAGGTTAGGAGTGGTTGTGAATGTAAGAACCAACATCTATCCCCAACTTCTGAAAGCCAGTGAGTTTTGCCTCATGGTTGGTAGTTTTTTATCCCAGTTTGGAGTCATTTGACAATCAGTGCTTTGTAATTGGTGCTGATTAGTAACTGGAAAATAGTAATCACTGGTGGAATAGCCAAAAATGTAATTATTTTGATATGGTATTTTGTACTACAGTTTGACTAACCGCTTAACAAATATACAAACACTCGATGGAAAAATAATTCTTGAAGGGTGAATTTAAACTTTCTAAACAATTTCTTTTGACTATGGAGAACCCCCAAGATCCCTTAAGTCTTAGTACAGTCTTCTCACTTAAAAGCCTTTAAGTGGGTGGGATGGATCAGAAGAAAGATGTGACTCTCACTGAAGAACTTGGTTTACACAAGTTCTGGGTTGTTTATTTTTCCTTTTAAGTTTTCTATGTTGAGAGGATTTTGCTCTTGTACCGCAGGGAAAAAGTTACATGAGCAGACCAATGAATTAAGGATGTGGCACTGCATAAAGCAGGAGAAAAAGGATGTCTGGATCCCACCTCCACCCAAAAAGACCTCAATGTGCTGTTGAGATGCCTGGGGCACCAAGTCAGGAAAGCCAGGGAGTGCTGCTCCAGGTTCTTGAGCTGTTTGGCATCAAATACAGCAGGGAATTTGGTTAAAGTGCTAATCCTGACTTCCCAAGCTGCTTCATCACTAACATGTTCCGTGGTGTCCTTCTGGCAGCAGGTGTTTGCCTAGGAGCGGTCTGGGAACGGGGCTGCTCTTGGGACATTGTGTGGAGAACGTGTGAACTTTCTTTCCACCCTGTGAAGTTCTCCAAAGCCTCCTCAGCAGGCTTTGTGTTCTGAAATACACCCAGATGACCTCATATCAAACCTCACAAAGGCAGTTCAGGTCTGCTTAATTTTTTTTTTCCTCCCTTTTTAATTTAGCAGTAGAGAGGCAGCCTCCAAGACCGAAAGCAAACACTTCACTCAGCAGATGAATGTGTTCTCAATCTGAGTGTCTCCTACTCCCAAAGAGCAAGGATAATAACTTTTTTAAACCAGCTGAATTTCCAGGAAGACCTCCCAGTATCTGCCTGCTGGAAGCTGCATTAGAGCACCTCTGAGCCGCTCTACAATGACAACAATAGGTTACACCAGAATAAGTTTAGCTGTAGCCATGGTGTCATCAAGCACGACAAGAGTCAGAAAATGAGTTCAGACCCTTGTTTCCACCCTGCCTCCTCCTCCCATCTGGCAAATATTTCCTGTATTTTATAAGGCCATTTTCCCTGGTCCTTCTTGATCTGGATCTGTCAATCACCTGTAGGTAAATCTCAGGAAAAATGTTCATCCTTTCTAAGCAGGAAGCTCAGAGATTGATCTCGCTACTCCAGTCTCCCTCCAGGCAAACTAACATCATCTTCTGTGTGATTATGTACCAATTCAAGCTCAGCAAGGTCAGGACGGAGTTTATAATCCTTCTCTGTGATCCCTCTGGGCTATCTTCATTCTCTTTAGCCATTCTTGTGCTCATCCATGAATTCAGACAACTCGTGTCGTCCTTCAGGCAAGGGATCATGGTAGAGGGCAGGGAAAAGTTTTCTTAACATACCTTAAAAACAAACAAAACGCCAGCCTTTTCTACTTGACTTTGAGGCAAAACTCTCATTCAAATTCCCATCACTTGGGATTCATCTTCCCTAGCTTTAGCTGTCTTAAGTGTGTTTAGGCATGCCCAGCCTCTGGTTTAAGCTAATAACCTAAGCTCCACGAGCAGCTGGAAAAGAGGTATAAGGATGCTCCACAGGTGATATTTTCCTACCCTTTAGACAGAAAGGAAGGCAGGATGCTGTCAGGGCAAATGGAACTGTGACAGGTAAATGTGTTCCTGGATGTGTTTCTGTTCTCTGAAAATTCAGAAGTCCTCTTGAGGCTGTGTCCTTTCATACTGAACATTTCTATCCTTTCTTTTCCTCTATTACCCAGGTTGATCGTATTTGGGGTTTTTTCATCTGTTTTTACATTTAAACCCTTTAGGAAAGATTTTCCTTCTCAGGGTGTGTTTCCACAGTACCCAACACAGGAGAATCCTCTTCTGGCACTGCAGCTTCATGGTGCTGAGACAAATAGTAAGGAATTAGAATAATAGAATCATTTATATTGAAAAATACCTTTATGATCAAGCCCAACCATTCCCCCAGCACTGCCAAGGCCACCACTGACCCATGTCCCCAAGTGTCACATCCACACAGCTTTTAAATCCCTCCAGGGATGGGGACTCCAACATTGCCTTGGACAACCTGTGCCAGGGATGGACAAGCCTTTAGATGAAGGATTTTTCCCCAATATCCAGTCCAAACCTTTTCTGGCACAACTCGAGGTTATTTCCCCTTATCCTGTCCCTTGTTCCCTGGGAGCAGAGCCTGACCCCGGCTTGGCTGCACCCTCCTGTCAGGGCGTTGTAGAAATTGACAATATCTCCCTTTAGCCCCTTTCTCCAGGCTGAACCCCCTCAGCTGCTTCTCACCAGCCTGGTACCTCCAGACCCTCTCTAAACATGTAAAGCTGTTGGACGTGGCAGTAGGATCAAGCACGTGCAATTCCATGTAAGAAACTTTCCTTGGACAACTGCTGACCTCAACATGCAGCCAAGATGAATCCAGCTCATGAGTCACTGTTAATTTGCTTGTAGTTCTCTTCAGACTATCAGTGATTTGTAGTTTTTTTCACCGTAAGAAACAAGTGTTGCAATATTTTCTTTTTAATTAAACTTCTTGAGATGAATGGGTTATTTTGCTATAACAGTTTTAAAACAACATTATTTAATGGAATGTAGAAAGATTTAGCTTCAAAGTCACTTGTTCCATCGTTTTCCTTATAGGCTGTTGCCCACAGATGACTTAGTGGTTGCTTTGCCAAAGCTGACATTTTATAAACTATTGCAGTTATCAATGAAGTCCTTAAAATATCTTGAACACATTTTAATACACGTTCACATGGACTGTTTTGTCTAACCAGCTTGTAACTGAGAAAGCCAAATCTGTGTCCATCAAATATATTTGCATCCAGAATTTGCTGATATTTGAGTGTTCCTGAAAATGTTAAGCAAGCACTTACCTTAATACTGAGTCTGTAGATGAGCTTCACACAGATATATCAAATGGTCTCCTCCTCCCAGTAATTGCCTTTGATGGGACTCAGAGTTAAGCACATGATTAAATGCTTTTTGGCAGAAGTAGAAATTACCAGCATTTTATATACATGGGGGAATTTGAGACTGATTCTCAGGTTATTTGATTTATCAGATATATTCCTTCCACTTTTGGAACTGCTCTAGAACGAGGAATGGCAAACAAAGGCAGGTGTTGGGTTTATAATTTAATAATAAAATTTTCACAGAGCCCTAGCATGGAAGCCTGGTAGTGCTAGATCTGAAAGGGTCAGGATAAGGGTCATGACTTTTTATTGAGGTTTCTGTGCATTAATAGATTCCCACCTTTGGGAACCAGTTTGTTGGCTAATGCAAGGTCAAGGCATGGTAGTGATATGCATTAACCAACTGGTTGGTTTATTTTAGGCCACGGAAAGCCTTACTCAATTCTTTGTTCAGTCTTCTTATATGTTATATTCTCCTGCTTTAAAATTCATCGAACACATGATCAAATGCAGAGGCCAGAAATGTGTTGTTCACTTGGAGACAATGTGAAGTGAGGGAGAGGAAGCTGAGAAGGGGGAGGGGAGATTTAGAAGCAGGCAAAATTTGATTGCCTCTATAGGAAATTAAACACTCAATTTGTCAGCCTAGCAATGAAAAAAGCTTCCACAGGCTCTTTAGAAGGACAAAACAAAAGGACTTGTTTATTTGCTTAGATGAGCACACACACATACACAGAGGAGAGTGGAGGTAATTTATGACATTCAAATGATTCCCGTATTTGTGTCTGAGCTCACCTAGCAGGAAATGTTAAGGTCATTCCCAATTTTGAAGATTAGAGCAAAGCTAATCCTGGGCTGAACTTGAGGCAATTGAAAAAGTTCAACACAAATGTGCTTTGCTGACGTTGAGAGAAATTCAAGCAGGGAATTGGCAGACTTGAGTCTATGCCCTTATTAAAGCCCATTTCTCACACGTGGCTCAGCAAGTTCAGCTTTTTGGGTTTTTTTCCATCATAAACTGTGTGCTTGAGCTGTAACTTCGTCCACCTTGGTAACACTGGAAAGAGGCTGATTCCACAGGGGCAGTGGTTTATCATACTCCTAAGTAAAATCCCAAATTTTGAAAAAGGAAATTAAAAACCAAAATCCTGGGGTTAAGTGGATGAACACACAAAAGATGGTCAAGGAGACTCTTCTGAGATTGTGGGGAAGGGAAAAGAGACACGAGTGAATCTGTAGCCTGAGCTTTCTTTTCCCAATCTTTTGTTTGTTCGTGACAGGCTGACACTTGTTGGATGTCGGGTGCTCACCAAAGCCAGTCTGTCACTCCCCTCCTCAGCTGGACAGGGGAGAGAAAATCTAACTGGGGAAAGTGGTTTAATTTATTGCCAACAAAACCAGAGTGGGGGTCATGAGATGTAAAGCCAAATCTTAAAACACCTTCCCTCCAATCCTCCTTTCTTCCTGCACTCAACTCCCAAATTCGGTTAGGAATCTGGATTTTGGGGAGGAGCAGTGTCTTGGAGCAAAGTGAGATCAGGTACTTCAGATTAGTTCCTACAGCTGCTGCTGTGTCCCTCAGACTGCTTTGGGTGTGCTTCATCCTCATAACTCAGTCCTACAGATGGAATGATTGCCCAATCCGTACCACGGCCTGTACATAAGGGAATTTGAGCTCTGATTTTTTGGTCCACCAGACCTCACTTCAGATAAATGGCTAAAATAGCCCAAAGTAGGTGAAAAGTGTTCCCCAACAACCCCTGCTCAGACCTTTAGACTGTGGGCATTTGCTGAAGTGCCAACATCAGGAACCTCATCACCTAGAGTGAAGAGAAAGAAGGATTTTTGCTGAAAATGGATCATCACCTGGAGCAGCTCATGTCCTTAAAAATTCACAATCCTAGTAGAATACACACAGTTAATTCGACACCTTCTAGGCGGATGTAAGACACATCTGAGCAAAGGTTGCAAAGAAGCAGTTGTCTGGTTCATCTTATACAAAACAATGCAGCACCAAAACAAAATAACATCTTGGGTCCTCCCAGCAATACAAAAAAAATCGGTGCAGTGCTGCAATAGCTATAGGAAGTCCTATTTTTCAGCTGAATTCTGATTTAGCCATATTTCTTCCAGTTCACTCGAGAGACCAGCTTCTGCTGGATCAGACAGAAGTGTACTCCACTCCAGTCTGTGAGAAGATAAAGAGCTGTAGGAAACCAAGAATTAAAAACCGCTGGTCCATGACAAAAGGTAAATGCAATACTGAATGAAAAAGAAATGTCTAATGAGATTTGTATCTATAAGGGATGGAGTTTCGTCATGTCCCTCTGGAGGAGACACCTGTTCAGACACCCTTGTCAGGATGATAATGAGCAGGAGGACTCTTATGACTGGGATGCTAATGAGCAAAGCCACACTTTTTGCTGCAAAGTCTTCCCATGGATAGCATGGATAACAAGTGAGCTGAGCTGTTACTTGTCACCATAGGAATCAGAGAGTCCTGACCATGACAAACCCAAACTGAACTGCAGACATTTGGTTGTTTTCCTGTAAGGGCAAAAAGGTTTGGGATGCTCTGGGCAAGCTCTGGGGTCAGTGTGCTTCATGTCACGCGCCTCAGCTGATCATCTGTGAGACTTTTGTTTTATTTCTTACCAAAAAAAAATTTAACCTAATAATCTGAGCTTGTTAACAGGAAAATCTTGCTCATTCATCTGACACAACTCTGCACTGGTGGGAGTGGACTGTGATTCATGTCGGGTCTTCAATCAAAGCCTGATGCTTCCCTAGAAGGCACAGTCAGTGCCAGGGGCTGAGTCTGTCTTCAATTACGTGAGAAGCCCTGACTATCACCAACAAAGTCAGAAACGAGATCGTCTCAGATGGGACATGACAACCACATTTAATAGATCATGTGAGAAATACTGTGAAATCTCCGTGGCTGGTCTTGCCCTACATTCATCATAGGCAAATCCCCAGCAGTTTCTTTTTTAAGGCTGCCTTTTTCAAGTTAACACTTTCATGAGTGTTGCTTCAAGCACAAGAATTCTTGTGGATATTCTTTGCATCCTCAGACAGAAGATGCAAACCAAAATATGCTTGTGATTTATTATTACGTACACTCTGACTTTGTAGTGAAGCTGGAATCTAGTTTCTTGTTTTAAATTAATTGAATAATACAAAGAGGGAGAAAGGGATTCTCTGACGGGTGGTTGGAAACACTTGACAAAAACATGGAACTGAGAAACTATCACCTAAATACTCCCGGTCCTGAAGCAGTGACCATCTGGCAAGGCCTGAAGCATTCCCTGCCATGCCTTGTGGAGGAGAAGGCAGTCCTGTGTGAAATGCTCAGGTGAGCTGATGACAGGAAAATGACCTTCTGGATAAAATTCTGATGCCAGGTCTGCACTGACAGAAGTGCAGGAACCTTTGGCTGCAGTAATTATGATTTTGCAGTGATAAAGCGTGTCTCACCCTGGGTCCCACAGTGCCCTGTGCAGGATCACACTGCTGAGGGGCTGACACTTGATACCAGCAGGTGAAACCAAGGCACGGTAACTGTGGCATTGAGGAAATGAGAAAAATCTCTGATGAGAAGGAGAACTTGCAAATGTCACCCAAATGCAACTGCAGGGCAAGAAAGTAAAAATCCAGTTTTAAAAGATTATTTATCAGCCAGCTTTGCTGTATCTTTGAGTCTGGCTCCTGGCTTTTAAACACCAGTTTTTGTCAATTAAAAATGTGAGCTTTGACTTCAAGTGCTCAGACCCTTCTCTTTTTCACAAACTGTTTTTAGACACAGTCCCATACCCTGGGGTTAGTTCAGAGCTTTCAGTTCTTTACCTTGCAGAGCAGCCACAGATCCTACACAACTTCTCTAATTGAGAAGTTTAGAAAGAAGTCTTCTCACCTGTATACTCCTATTCAATAAAAATGGGCATCTTCAGGTGACAGCTCATCTCGTTCCACCCCCTACCATCCATGGGCAGGGACACCTCCCACTATCCCAGGCTGCTCCAAGCCCCATCTGACCTGGCCTTGGGCACTTCCAGGGATCCAGGGGCAGCCACAGCTTCTCCGGGCACCCTGTGCCAGGGCCTCCCCACCCTCACAGGGAAGAACTTCCTGAAAGATCTGAAAGATCTAAAATTGTTATAATACCCCAATAAATAACCATGAGAGGAGGACTTGTGTGAGTCAAGTGAAACTTGAGATGGTTTTGAACTTGACAAGAAATCCACCTGAATTCCAAACATTTAGAGCATGCTGGAAAACCCAGGTCCCGGGACAGGTTTGCCTATGTCTTAACATGTCCAGTGGTTCTGCTTCTGGTAAGTAGGATGCTTAGAAAGGTACCAAATCTAAAATAATCCAAAAAAAAAAAAGCTCATTTTCAACACTTACTTACAATCAGATTATGTAGCAGAGGGGAGGAAAAAAAAAGGAACTCTGTAAGTTGTATTTTGAATTCCCATGAGGGCTCACCTCCAGCATGGAACTAGAGGAAAAAAAAGGACTTTTTGTTTAAGTCAAAACAAAAAAATATGCTAAATTTTCACAGGCACTTTGGGGGTGGGAAGCAGAGAGTTTGGGAATATGCAGGAGAAACATTTGTATTATAACTCTGCTAGGATACAATGTGCTCTAATTAGATGGCAGCAGGCTTGCAATATCCACACAGCCCCACTCACATTATTAATATTTTATCCTAACTGGGACCCATCATGCATTCTTTACCATTCATTTTCTGCGCTTCACAGGTTACAGGCAGGTCTTCACTTTCCATGTCTCCATGATATTAAATCAAGGTCTTTAACAAACATTTTATAAAAGAAAACAGGAGGGGTTTTTTTTGTTGGTTTTTTTTTTTTTTTGCCACAGAAAAGTAAGGATTATGATTTACCCACTGCTGGGACATTTACTCCTACTGAGAATGATAGCAGAGATAGAAAATTGCCTTGAAAATTGCTTTGAATTATATGTACACCAAATTCTTATATTTTTCTGTGTAGGAAGGGTGGCTGCAATGCATTTATTTTCCATCTAGGTTTCTATGCATTCTGCCATACACGGGTTTAGCTGGGAAGGTCACTGAGTAAGATTTCTCATTTCAGATTCAAAGAAGAAAATTTACCCAGCTACCTCTGGCCTATATTTCAGCAGTGTGCCCAGCTTTCCATCAGCTGCTCTTTCAAGCTGGCATTTTTAAATGGATTTTAGTCTCTTGCCAAGCAGCTGCTCGCGTGGGGTCACCACTAAAATGAGCTCTGCTGTGAAAATGCATTTCCTGCACAGATGTTGCTGTCTGGATTTCCTTGGTCAGGAATGGACCATGAGGCTTCATCATTTTGGTAACAAATGGTGGGGGGAAAGTAAGGACAAAACACTGCTGCCAGCTACAATCACAGAGCAGATATGTAAGAAAACAGCTGAAACTTCCATACCAGGTACTTCCATCAAGCTTTGAGGAACTAGAGGTCTGCCTCTTTAAAATAATGTTCTGCTGTGTGGGCTTCTGAGCCTACAAGTGCTCTTCCTTTCCTGTTAGTTCCTACTTGCTTTACATTTCTGTTTCCTAATGCTGTTTTCTGTTAAGAGTTCCCTCCAGCTCTCTCTCCATCTTTCATGTTAAGTCTGATTGTTTCTCCCCTTTACTACTGCAGAACAAAATCATGTTGGGCTTCTGTTTGGGCAGTGCTTTTTGATGTTAAAGATCATTTGCCTTTCATCTTTCATCTCCTTTAAAGGGGAATTTTCTTTCAAATATGGTCTTTCTTCAGCTTCTTGTTTATCTTTTGAATTTTTTTCCTTTGCAGATTGATATTTTTGTGCTCAGATTTCTTTTTTACTGTTGCTCAGTTAAATTGCTCTTTCTCTGTTAGGCCGCTGACCTCATAAATCTGTATCTCCTTTATCTATGGAAAAGATCAGAGAAAAGAGGAGAAAAGAAAAGGGAAACTCACTAAGTGGGAAAAAATCAATACATTATATGCACGATACTCATTTGTGGGAACTGAGGTGATTCTGCACTCTCCGAATTATTGAAGAATCCATGAACTTTACCAGGATCAAGGTCCCATTGTGCTCCACCAAAGACCATCCTTAAGGAGTTTAAGCAAACAGGGTGTACAAAAAGTGCAGGAAAAGATAACTCTCCAAACTCTCCATCTGTATGATGGAGAGTTGAGATTCAAGACAAGGTTTTCCAAAGACCTCAGCTACCATTTAGGAAACAAAATAAGCCCAAATTCCCCTGGTCAAGATTTTGTCTTCATCCTGGTACATCCTTTGGGCAGGCTCAGGGCCTCCAGAGATCTCTAACATATGGACTGGAGTGAAAATCATCAAAAAAATTATTTCAAAGGCTTAGATTTTCCTCAGGACAGTGGGCATGAGTGAACTAAGCTGGAAAATCTGGTTGTAAATGTCACCGGAGGAATGGAGCACTTCTGAATCTGTGGTTTGGTGCTCGCAGAGCAGAGCAGAGCAGACCAGCAGCTGCAGCATGTCCCTGGGTGCTTTCAGCAGGAGCTCATCTTTCCTTGGGATCCTTGGTGGATCAGGGAGGCTGTGCCCGCTTGGGGAAGCGTGTCCAGCAGGATTTGTGCCTCTGCTGCTTTGCTGGGAGACGCGTTTGTTTCTTACGCATTGACAGGATTTAAAAGGACTGAGAGCGGAGGAAGGAAAGCTGGAGGAGTGAGAAGGAAGGAAGGTTGGCTTGCCCAGAGGCCCAAACAACAAAATGCAGCAGTGCTGAAATGAGTCTTCTAAATATTCACTGCAACTATCAAAAGAAACCTAAACAAGTCTTATGCAAAGGTTTCTTTTCCTTCACACTTCTCCGTGACTCCATGCTGGCATTCCCAATTCTTAATTGCATAAATGGAATTAGGAAAAATTATAAAGAAAATCATAAGGATGAGAGTTCATTTGAGACACAAGTAAAAAAAAAATCCAAACCCAGGGCTTTCAATGCAAGACTTCTTTAAATAATTCTCTTCCTACAAGTTATGTTATAGAAGCTTCAGGCTCATTGAATAGGCTTTGATACATCCAGAGTTTGACTTACAAGGTTCCTTGAAGAAATTGTTTTCTGTCGTCTCCGTTCAAACAATGAAAGAGTTTCAGTCAGGAGGGGGAAAAGCCAATTTAACACTGAGGATTTTGCATCAAATCACAATGTGCCTCTGATTCAGGGTGTTTATCACCATGTTTCACTTGAGTAAACACTGTTGATTAGAACCCAAGCCAAATTATCAGACAACATGCTCGATGTCTGCTTTTATGTTGAATTCACACCATAGTTTATTTAAAGACAAAAGCAATGCTATGGGATTTACCAGCAGCCTCTTCTTGTTGCATAAGTAGTCCAAGCTTCAGCCTCCTTGCAACGCTACAAGAAGCTGATTTGTTTGGCAAAGCCAGCCTTTAACAAACCAGATTTGTACATCTATGACTGGAGTTAACAAACTGCTGTCGTTGAGTCATTCCAGTCAAAAAGCAATTTGTAAATGCTGCTGTGCAGCTTCCAAACATATTTGTAGAGAAGCTCTCCCTCGTTCTACCACGCTGCGTTTCATTATTGCCAGGGATGAACATAACAGCAGCAAAGTTCATATAAAAAAGGCTAAAAACAGGGCGGCATTTTAAAATCCCCTCAGGACCAGGTTTTCAAAGATCTCCAGGCTCCTCCAGATGCAAACAGGCACTTTCTGGGATTTTCTGAGCATGCCTACACACATTAGGTGTCTGAAGTAGTGTGGGAAAAAATAAGTTATAATTGGGCCATTAATTACTTTTATAACACACATTAAAGATGATTTGTGTGTGATGATGTCTGCGAAGGAGGAAAAGTGGTCTGATTTATACACGGCTTCCTGTCTATGTGAATAGTCTTTGTGACGTGGTTTCAGTCTGGCTTTTCAAAATGTTCACTTTGGTAGGATTTATCCCACAGCCAGACGTCAAACACCAGCTAATTAAGTCATACTTCATTAGGTAACTCTTTCACTGGAAACAGGTAGCCTGTCCTGGTAGGTTCCAGGCTCCTGGTTTGGTTATCTATCTCGAGGTAAGATGAATAGCCTTGTAAAACTGTCCTTCATTTCACTGTTCCTACAGACAACGCACTGGAATCAAACATTTAATTCTCATGTGGTTGAAGTTCCTTTAGAAATCCTCAGTGTAATGGTTTCTACTCGAGGTTAAAGCAATTATCTTCCCTCCCCTTTCAAATAACACAACCTCACAGCTATTATTCTAGACACAACTCAAACCATGCCAGAAACACCTTATATCATCTTATTCCTCAGTGGAAGCCAACCAGAGGATTGACAAAGGATTGGCAGATTCTTCCTCTGAACCATTAAAGAACAAAGAAACAAAAAAATTTAATGTGGTTGCACCTTCGTGTTTTAATTTTTGCATTTATTTAAACGTGATGAGGGCAACTGTTTGAAAACAGAGCTATCTAAAAATATATATTGCATCACTAGAACCAAATTACTCTTTCCTTGAACATGATTTTAGACAAGAATAAACCTCTTTCTCATCACTGTCAGAAAGAATCATTACTGTAGCTCCTAGAAGCTCAAACAGAGGTTAGAGCAGAGTTTTGCAGATTACTGACTTGGAGACGCCAGCTCCTCAAAGTCATAGAGCAAGATAAAATCTAAACAGTTAATTTCCTTTTAAAACTGAAGAATAAAGTCAGATGCCACATAGGTACTGGAATTAAAAAGGTTCTGTGAGTCCTTGTGTGTTTAATGAAGTGGATGATGTAATAACTTTGCAGGAAAAAAACATTTCAGACAGAAATGGGCTCACCTACAAAGGAAGAACCATCCTCCCTTCCTGGTCCTCGCTAAGGATATAACATCTTCAGGGAGTCTGTAGTTCAGAATGAAATCTTATCCAAGGGCTGCTGATATCCATTGATATCCATGGAATGCTTCAAGCATTCTATGAATATTTTAAAGGAGATCTCTCATCTTCAATCTCCTCCACACTGAGATAACTACCCTTGATTCCTTATCTCGGCCTAAGACTTGAGGAGCTGGTCTCTCAAATTAAGCAGCTACTCAGTGCTTTGCATCTCACTGTGCACTGGTTTAAAATGCAGCTCGAGCTCATGTGTTTATAGATGGGAAGTCACTAAATCTAATTTTCCTCCCTCTCTAATTGCATTTTGTGCCATCAGCTCTGAGAACGTGACCCACGGAAACTTAATGCCTCTGCTTGCATTACCTCACCTCCCCTGTGGCTACACGCTCCCTGCCAGCAGTCTCCTTGTCAAATCCAGTGATAAACTACCCCTGGTGGGAACAATCTGCTGCCATTCCCCGAATTTCCTGGTTACATCTACCAGGAGCTTGGTTGTGACCTCCCAGAGCAGCACTAGTGAGAGGCAGCACGTATTTCTGGAAGAAACAATTTGGCAGCGAGGACCTGAGCATCCTTTTCATCCTTGGCCAGTGGAGATTTGAGGTGAAGGTTGGATTGTGTGGTTTAAGGCAATGGATCTGGATAAACATCTGTGACCAGGTATGAAGTGACTGGTGTAGGAGTCTGTGCTGGTGGCACTGTTGTTATCCGTGATAAGCTTGTCAAGCAATCACCTGGAAAATGTTGATTTAAGCATCAAATAGAGGAAGCAGACATTCAGAAAATAAACTGGTCCAGTGGGAGTTGTCCCCGCCCATGTCAGGGGTTTGGAATGAGATGTTCCTTAAGGTCCCTTCCAACCCACACCAGCCTGTTTCTATTATTCCAGCTGTATACAGGATTATTCACCATGTGGCTAAAGACCCCTTTGCACTCCCCGTAGCAGCCACAACCTGCCTTGAATCCTCCAAGAAACTGGTCTGTAATTGTTCCTGGCATTTTCTCTTCTATGAAACCAGAAAGAAAACTGAATGAATCAGCATATGAAGAAAAAATCCCTATCGTTTTAATAAAAAACAAATTCATAACCTGACCACAGTACTTAAATCTCGAAAGGAAATCTTTGCATTATTCCACATTGCTCGAGGTCAGTGTTGGAATGCTGATACTTGTGGTGGTTAAAAAATAAAATAAACTGAATCTGTCTTTGGAAGGCCCCAAGGAACTGTTATTAGCTGATTTTACTGCAGCCAGAGTATTCTTTAATATCTCTGAAAATGTGTTGCCTCATTGACATGCAGGATGGCTCTAAAGCTTTATCAAACAGCCTTGAGAGACAGAATTGCTTATCCAGTTGTGAAAAGGCTCACTGAGGGCAGGGGTGCAGCAGGTTTGCATTAATACAGAACATTTTCTGTAGCAGCGCAGTGGCCCTTGAATTGCTCAGCTGGGATGGAGCTGCTTTGGCTCTGGACATTTCGGGACAATCTTACCCAAAGTTTCCACCCTACTGCCACCAAAGGGTGGGTGGTGGGATGGCAAACAGGCTGCAGCCAAAATAATCTGGGCCTGATGGGGCTCTTTGATGTCACTGCTGCCCAATCATTCACATTTAAATGCCAGCTTGGGGCAGGTTTGCTGAATCCACCAGGACTGGACATCGCTGCTTTGTGGGAAAGCTCCGGGAAAAGTTGTTGATTTTTTTTTTCCCTCTGTAGCCACAGCAACCTCCTGTGCTCTGCTAGTCACAAGCTGGTGAGCTAGTCTGGATCAGAGCGTGCTGTCCCAGCCCTGGGCTGGCTGCTCCTGATTTACACCAGCCTGGGGCTGTCTCCTCAGGAAGGCTCTAATTTACAGCAGTAACCTGGGCAAAAGTGCCAAACTGCCTTGTCTTAGCCCGGGTTTTATCTCAAAGTAATGATGTCAAGTCAATTCAAGTTAAGAACAAGCCTTTTTATGTTGTTTTTTTTTCTTTTCTGAAGGAGTGAAAAGGAAAGTCAGCTCGCAAAGATTACTTTTAAAGCATCATTGTTTTCAAAGCAAGCTGCAGCGAACTGCAGCGATCCATCAGACAGACTGTACTGCACAGTAAACTAATTTCCCATTTCCACTTCATTTTGTGTTTAGCTCTGTAATTTGTACATCTCAGAGCAGCTACTGTAAAACTTCAGACAACCAAAA
>VZRQ01002785.1:722264-761179 GCA_013397975.1 Machaerirhynchus nigripectus | reverse complement strand
AAAGAAAGAAAAAAAGAAAAAAGGACAACCTAAAGTAAACCACAAACAAAAAGCCACAACAAAAAAACTAGAAGTGTCTGGACTTACCTAGAATATCAATGTGTCCCTGACAAAGGCTCTTTGTGAGGAAACCCAATCTGCATGGCCAGTGCTCCTGATTCTGCAAACTTTTCACATCTTCTTAATTGCTCTCTGTGTTAAATCACCCTTTTATATTTTCAACCAAATATATATATAATAAATTAATTATCTGCCTTATCCCTTGAAAGTGATCCATCAGGATGTGAAGATGATGGCTCTTTCATAGATGTAAAGAATTTGCATACACAAGCTGTAGGAGTCCCTGACATGTTGTTCAAAAATTAAATCACATGCACTCATCAGACAATGGACTTGTCTTATACAGTAAGAGAATATTCAATCAGCTGAAACAGATGCTTGGAGGAAATTTCATTCTTGAGGCAACATTCTGATACTGACAGGTGCATAAAAGATTCTCAACTGCACAAAGCAAAGATGAAAAATCAAATTAAAATCCTTTTTCTTTTCTTAATGACAATGAAAAACAACATTTTAGTGGGAAGCTGTAGCCACTTTTGGAGCTGATGCCAGTTTGAATTGTTTCTATGTGTTATCCAAAAACCTGCCGTGAGGAGGGCGGTGCTGAGGAACCACTCACATGCTGTGGAGTGAGGCATTCCCACTCTCAGGGTGTCTTTTACCCAGCCAGAGGGTGAAAGGGCACCTCAAACATAACTATATGGGAGGAATAATTAAGAAGAGAAGAAAATGTCCTGTCTGCTATTCCACACTATTCCCTGTATAGAAAAAGGGCTGCTCTGCTCCCCACTCTGCATGTACAGCTCTCTTGCTCAGTGCAGCAGAGAAAAGGCTTTAAATCTACCTGTATTTCATAAGGCAAAGGATTTTGTTGACATGGATGTATCTCCTTTTTGGTAGCTTTTGGGGGCAGAGGAAAATATCTGAGGGCTGAAGTGTGTCCTGGGCAAGCGAACTCCTGTTGGTTACTTACCCCTGAATTTCCTAGCTGAGTAATAAACTGCCAGTAGCAATTGAGCAAAATGCATTCCTGATTTCACTTGGTGCTTTTAAAATATGTCTACAGATCCCCTGCACATGTTGGCCCTCCCAAGCATCACACATTTCCAGGCTGCTTTCACAGCCACACAATTAATTTTTGTTGTTGTCTATAAGGTAAAACCCTGGACATTAAGAAAAATGAATGAATCAGGCAGATAAGCCTTCAGGAGGGAGATAGGAAATTTCCAGAAAAATAGTTAATAGCAGACAAAAAGCATTTTCAAACAGGAGAGCATTCTGTCAGAAAATATCCCTTTGCCAAGGGGCAGGGAAGGGGAGAAGGCTGTTAGTGAAATTCACTCACTTTCAATTTTTTTTTTCCTAATTCCCTCCAGAATATCAAAGACTTTTTTTCCAGGCAATGAGAAAAGAAAAAAAAAAAATCTCACTTGTGTGTTCTCTGATTGCAAGAACTCTCCGTTGCAGGGAGTCGACTTTACTGTCTGTCTTCAGAGGGCTCCTTTGGCTTCACAACTGCAGAGTTTGGGTTTGGGGGAGGTTAGTGGGGTTTCTTTTTTCTTTTCTTTTCACACTGTGTTTTACATTTTAAGAATTTCTTGGGTTTAGTCAAAAATGCCTGCTGGTGCTTTCAGTGCCTCTCAGTGTCTCCAGCAACAATTATCCCAGACCAGCTTCTTTCCAGAATCTCATAAAAATATGCTTTGAGATACAGAGGCAGTCGCTTTCTCTCACACACACAAGGGCTGCAACTGTCATTCTGTGTCAATTATTTTCTGTGGGAAACGAACTTGCTGCAGGAGATGGGGCGAGTCTCATTGAAGTCATCTGTGCTCAATGGTTTCTCAGGGTGGTTTTTTTTGGGCTGCTTTTGGTAACAGATTCTACAGATCAGTAGCCAAGACTGTATTGTCTTGATTTTTGCATGCCACTGGTGAACTTAAAACTGTGCCCTGGCACTTGGAGATACGTGTCTTTTATAGTCCTGGGCTGAGGATGCTGATGCAGATGTCTGTGCCATCTGAGCAGCTCCGAGCTCTTTTCAAGCTCTCATTGAAATGCGAGGCAGCTCCCACCACCCTTCTGGCACAGCTTTGCTCGGAGCTGAGGGGAGGCCGGTGCCAAATGTAAACCATTGCACTGACCACATCCAGGGGCCTCAGCCTCGCCTCTCCTGAGGCTGCTCTGCAGCTTGTTGCCAGTAGGAAATAGCCCCGAGGTCACTGTGGTCACTGTGGCCACAATCCCAAAAATCTGCATGTCCACAGTGATGGCTGCACCCTGACCAGGACAAGGGATGTGGCTGAGGATCAAAGGTCACTGGTGGAAATCCACGTGTGCAGATTTGGCTTGCTGGTCCCCAGCTGCCAGAACAGATTTTGGGGAGTTGGCACACATTAAAAGCTGGGAGGCAAAAAGGAGATGAAGGTTGTTTTTCTTTCTCTCTCTGCTAAACTGGGGTATTGTCCCCCCTTTTTAAACTCTTCCAGTGTTATTCTTGGTGTTGTACATTTGAAATCACACTGAAAAATAGTGATTTTTAATGAAGGTAAAGAATACCCTCACTAAGCTAAAAGAGATGAGTATCTGTCCCTGCAAGGTGAATCTTCCAAATCGCTCCTTGTCCAAAAGACAGCTGGGTACACATGGATGAGCTCCTCTTTCGTGCTACTCTCTAAATGCTCATATTTAAGCAAACAAGTAAGTAAGAAAAAAGATGTTCTGTTGATAAAAGCCACAGCTTTGCAGCCTCCACCTGCTTTTCCTCATTAAAAAGTAAAATTTTACTCTATAGTGTGGATCAATACCTAACTCTGGAAGGGTCTTGGACCGTGGTCTTGGCCTCTGGGTGGTTAAAAAGAGAGATGATAATTATCAATCCTCTGGGCAGAACACATGCTGAGGGCTGGCAGCCTGTCCTTGCTGTGAGAGTGTGATGGTCAGCAGGGCCAGGGCTTCAGAGACCTTTTGTCTGTAGTTCCTAAGTGCTAGGACCGGGGTGTTGTCAGAGAGCCGCAGCTTGATGCACTCGGCTGGGCAAAAGCGTTGAGTCCATGCTGCTTTTATCCCTATTCAGCACAGTTTTGTGCGTGTTGTGTCCAATCCTTTGAGTCTGTTGGCTGAAGGAATGCTCCAAGCAGTTCAAAAGCACATAGAAATCCTTTTTTTCCCTGCTCCATGTCAGTACATCAATACTCTGAGCACCTCGTAGCCTGGCTGGTGATGGCCTCTGGGTGCATACTCAGGATGTGGCAGCAGCATCCTGCAAAAAACTGTTGCTTTGCTCTTTGCAAATGCCACTGACCTTATGAAAAGCAATCTCCTGACACGGGCTGGAGGAGTAAATTACAGCACAAAGTTTCTCTGTGTTATTAGGAGTAGAAAGTGAGTAGCAGAGTCCCAAGGCTGGTCCCTGGGGTCACCACCACGGGGTCAGGAGACAAATCCCTCACCAGTTGAGCCACTGGTGTGGTGAGGGTGCCATGCAGACTGGGTAAAACGCTGGTGATGGGGCCATGTAATAGCCTGGCTGCACGGAACGTGGTAAATAAACACCCTTCCCACCCAAAGGGCTCTGATCTCCCATCGTAACACAGCCCCTGGTGCTGCCACGGCAGCCAAGCACACGGGTGAAGGGCACAAATACCTCTGAGTGGTTTTGCTCTCCTAAAGACTAAGCTGCCCCTTTCACTCCTTTTGTCTTTTGCTGACTCTGTTCCTCCTGCCTCCTTGCTGGCTGTCTGTGCCTTATCTCCAGCAGTCTGTGTAACTGTGCCATAACCACTAAATCCTCCCTCAGCCTCCTCGGTATTAACTGCTGTTGTCACCAGCTACTTCTTGTCAACATTACTTGATCCCCTTTGTGCATAGCCCTGTCTTAACTCATTCTACCTGAAATTCATCAGTATATACAGGGAAGAGATATGCAGGGAAAGAGAGCTCTGCCTTTCAATCCTCCTTTATTTGG
The DNA here is from genome assembly GCA_013397975.1 of Machaerirhynchus nigripectus. Lineage (NCBI taxonomy): Eukaryota > Metazoa > Chordata > Aves > Passeriformes > Dicruridae > Machaerirhynchus > Machaerirhynchus nigripectus. The sequence continues at coordinate 757,152 of VZRQ01002785.1, read as the reverse complement.
AAAAAAAAAAAAATCTCTCCCTACATGCAGAGCTGAAAAAGGATTTGATTTATGTTACCGCAACTCTACCGATTCCACCTGAAGTTTCTCTAATTTCAACTGGTGTAAGGGAGATTAAAATCCATCTCAGAGTACAGTGCCTCGCTGCTGTAGAATTACTTTTGACTGGGTAAGAGATAGGAGGCATTTTTCCAGCCTGAGATACATTTTCATCGTTATCTCTTGCACAGGGCTCAGTGAGAGACTGTTACTGGAATTCTCTGCAAATAACCTGAATTACGGATAATCCTTTAGCAGCCCGGGAGCAATAAAAGACTGTGTGGCATGGGAGGGAATGTTTCTGCATGCCCTGGATGCAGTGGAAGCACGAGACCTGGCTGCCAGCTGCACATCCAGTCTAAGAGTGAAAAGGATCTGTCTTACCTTGCCCAAGGAGGGGTGACCGTGGCCCCAACTTTTCTAAAGGGCTTCCCTGTAGTTATCTCACTGATTTGCAGCCAGTCTGGTTTTGGGTTGTCTTCTTGAAATGTTTCTTTTAGCAGAAAATGTTTTATTTAAGGCTGGGAATACATTTGCAATGTATTCTGTAGCATCCTGACTTGTCTTGCTGCATATCCTCCACACATCAGGGAATATCTTCTCTGCTCTCCCCGTGACTTACCCTTATCTCTGCAGGTACTTTGCTGTTCACACACTTGGGTAGGGGTAACACTGGTTTTTTCTCCACCACTTCACTCAGTGGAGAGATAAATGCAGTAGGTCCAATCCCCAGTTCAGTGCTCTGTGAAATTCAGTGTGCACCAGCTAAAGATACAGCCCAAATCTTACCAGTTTCCTGGAATATTCATTTATATCTCTTTCACCACAGATTCTCCAGCACTTCCCTCCTTGAGAGGAGTTCTAGTTTGGGTGAAGTTATCCATCTGCTTCACTGACTTGCCAGGAGGCTCTGCACTCCTGTCTCTTAACCAGTCAGTGGCCAAACAGATCACACCAGTCTCAGCCCTCATCTTACCTGGAGCCAACATCTGTTTTCCCCCCTCTCATACCTTTTCTCACCACTATGACACCAGCTGACCAGAAGTAAGCAATACTTAGTTGGTATTTTTTCCTCCCAAATCGGGGGGGAAAATTATATAGTGATACTCACATTGCAAAATAAATGTGTGATATCCTTATAAGTGTGGGGATTGGTCTGCAATTAAGACAGCAGGATGGTTCAAGCAATATGTCAGTGCAGAAGTAATCACACATCTCGGCTGAGTGAATTTATTTTATTCATGGCTTCAGATATGCTAGAGATCTGCAATCTCCATTAGATTATGTGTTGTCCCAGCTTCTGAGGAGTTTAGGAAGAACTGAACTCCTGGAAACTTCTGTGATTTCTTGCTAGGAGAGAAATGAGCCAGCAAAGAGTCTGGTTCTTGCATAATTGAGCTCATCATTTATATTTATGTGAAAGACAGCGGGCAGGTGAATTCTGCTCCCACTCTCATGCTCAGTCCTGAGCTGAAGTTCTTAGTGCCCTAATAGACATAGTGATGGGATTTAACACTCATAATAACCCAAACTGGGTTGCATCAGGCCCAGACTCCAGGCCAGTGTCTAATTTTGTTGTTTGTGGCAGTATTTAAAATTCTTTAATACATAATGTGTTAACATCCAATTCTCGCATCATAACATTGCTAGCAGGGCACTCATTTTACACAGTAAATATTCCAGTGTTAAATGGTCTCACCAAACACTTCTGACATCCCTAAGACAAGCAGTGGATACGTCTTTTCCTGCAGTTTTGGCCATCAATATTTGATGATTAAACCATGACATTTATGCAATACACACGGATTCTTTGACTGGGAAGCATAAGGAAAGCAGGGTTGGTAAAGGCTGCGGGGGTCTGTGAAAGTGCACAAGCGTTTTGTGCGGAATTCTGTGCAGATTTCCAATGAGGGAATGCAAAAAAAAAGGGAACAAGTGCCTTATTCCCTTAAATGATGAACTACAGGAACAGTCATTTCACTTCTATTTGGAAAGGATTTACATGGATGAAGAAGAGGCTGTCAGGGGAAAGAGCAAAGGCGGGTGTGAGATGAGAATGACCTGAACAAGAGATTTCCTCAATCCTAAAGTCATTGCATCACCCAAAATTATACATAGCTTAGATCTGCCTGTGCCGAGAGCACTCAGAAATGAGTCAGAGTCAAGCCAAACCCAGCCAGCAGAGAGACAGAGAAGAGCACACAAGTTCCCTGTGTCTGAAGAACTCGAGTGAGCGGATGTTTGGTAGGGAAAGGAATAAAAATTCAGTTTTGACTGTACTCATTTTGTGTCTGCTGGGAACTTCCAGGTGGACACTGCCACAGATTAAGGTACGAAATACTGAAGATGCTGCCTAGGCTGACCCTAGAGCAGGAGAGGGTCCAAGAGACCCCAAAGCTGCAGCTCAGGAATCCCAACAGCATTCCTGACACACTTTTAAGAAGCTTAAGCAAAACAGACCAAATTGGATTTTTGCAGTTGAGTAAAAGGCTGAGGTTTAAATCCTGGTAAAGCTGATTCATTCCCTGCTGCTCTATATTTTAAAGGGCAGACTGTCAGCCAGTGAAACACTGACCCCATCTCTGTGCACCACCTGGGCCTCCCATCCCCTCACAAACCCTGCCTGTTGTGTTTGGTCTGAAAACCTGCAGGAGTAAATGCACAGGACTACGTGACTCACATAATCCTGCAGCACAGCAAACTCAGAGCCCCATAACTCATTGTTTACAAACACATTTACAAGTCTTTTAGCTCGGTGATGGGAGTAAATGAGCAAACAGGCTCAGCAGGCACTTACCTGATTTCCCGAGCACAGCAAAGCCGTTTAGTTCATTCCAAAAAGCTATAGGGGATGAGATGGGAGGAGAAGCTCTTCCTGATTCTAATTTCTAAATATATTAAGTGCAAACACTTCACTTTTATGAGAAAGTTTAACATTTAGCTCTATGAATATGAATCTTTGTTATCGCCTCAGATGAAGATCGTCATCTTTCAAACCCATCGCTTCTGCTGCATCTGTTAGATAAGGTCCTTTTCTGTCATTCTTCCATCCAGCTCAGTGCCTGATAGTAGGAAATTAGCACAGGGCTATAAATTCTCCTTGCTGTCTTGATTTTGTCCTTAGCAGATATGTTTTTCTCATTCAATTCCATTTCTTATTTTGTCCGTGCATTGTATTTCAGAAATAGCTTGCTGGGGTTTTTTGTTGGGATTTTTGTTGTTGTTCTTCAAGCAATTACCATGCTACAGCTACAAAAAGTCATTTGCTTTCATTCAGGAAGGCTTCTTGCTCAGTGCCAATACAGAATATCATAATATGCTGCAAATCCTTCATTTCTATTTGGGTTTGGAGTGTGCCTATTAGTTTCTAGGGAATAAATCATCACTGTCTGATGACTGAAATGACCTTAAGTCTCTACAGCAATTTTAAATGAAGCTAAGTTGATTCTCATTAAAAACACGTAATTTTGCCAAGCATTTCAGTTATTTATTTCCTTTGTTGATGCTCTGTATCATTTCAAATCCTTTCCCACAGCTAATTATCAAACTATATTTCGTTCTAAGTCTGATTGATTCTGCCATGGCTCTTTAGGAGCTGTGGATATGATAGCAAAGTGTGCTCTCATCAAAGCACCAAGAATTTTCTGGGAATTGAATTTCACCTTGAATCACTCCAGCTTAGCCACGTTATCTTTTATCAGCTTTACCTTAAAGCCTTTTTCTCCAGAATTTCCTGCGTTGTTATCTCTCAAAACTCTCTCTGATATCATTGCTCGTGATATTTAACCTCACCCAGCTACCCAGACAACACATTGATTTACCACGCTCCTGGTACTGATTTCCTACCATCAATGCCCATTCGGGCTGCTTTGAGCACACTCAGCAATAAGACACCTGAAATACCCATATTGCGGAAATTCTATGGTTTGAGAGCCAAGATTTTTTATAACTCTTACGTGCACCTTCACTTTCTTTATTGCACCGAGTATGAAGTTAAATTTACCAAGTATCATAAATCTCTTCCACCCCTGAGCCCTGCAGAAAAGAAATCATTAAAGGGGCATTGCTGTATCATACGTTAAAAGCGGTGAAAGGGAGGATAAAGATTGAAGCAAAACGTTCACAGGATGGTGCCTGGATTTTAGGATCCAGGACAAGCTGTAGCTCTTCAAATTTCAGACATCTGTGGTGTCGACACCCATCCCACACTCCTGGGAGAGGAATGTGCCCTTGGAGGGAAAGATTCATGTGACCAGGTTTAGATAACTGCTCCAGGATGAGATGATTCATCCCCTTTTCTCTCTGTTGCCTGAAAACAAGGTGGACAACCAAATCCAACAGAAATACCCACACTGGATGCTTGGAGTTCAACAAGATGAGTCCCACAAGTACATCTGTATTTAAAGATATGACATTGAAGCCAGCTCAAATACGTCTCATCTTGCCCTTCTAGGCTTAAGTGATCAAAATCTCTAAAATGCCTGTTTTTCAGGAGGTCTGAGTGCTCCTGGTTCCCATTAAAAAAACACAGGAGCGTGGAGTCTCTTAAAAAAATTTTATGTTGGCTCTTGAAATCAATCGAATTCTGCCTCCAGTCAGGACAGTTTTAAAATATGGTTTTAGCAGGAAAATTTCCCTGACTCTGACACTTTAAATAGTCACTTATGTGTGCTTTCCTAAACCCATATTTTTAGGCATCAGGCTTAAAATGTCCCCACTTTCAAAAATCTCTGCTGGCATTAGTTAGAAGCCTTTGTAACAACTGCCTTTGGTTATGATGATTATGCTTCTTTTTTGTTACTTCTCTCATTTTTCCCTGTTAACGCAATTAAATAGACCTGCCTCAATTATAAACCTTCTTAAATTACCAGGCTTGTGGGCTGTTTTGGGATTCTAATACTGCAAAGAATGTCGAAAGTAACAAGAAAATCACGAAACCAGATGTATGCATAATAAATTGGCAAAACCTAATTTTTTTTTTCCAGGCTCCATTTTGGTGACCTACCTACTTGGCAAAGTTCTTCTGAAAGCTGAGTTATTTTATCCTCAGAGGAATTTTTAATTTGAATACAAGTCCATACATTTTGGCCAAAATGAGCCTGCGAAATTAACACTATTTTGGATGGCAGGAAAAAAAACCAACCTGGAATCATCATCTAAAGGCATTTGAAAACGTTCCAGGAACATCATTACATATGTATTTTTAGTCTTCCTACTGGCAGCAAGAGCAGTAAGACAAATTTGCATTTCAAGGCTGGAACCAACTGCATTTTGCATGGATCTGATAAAAAACATCAGAAGAACAACGAGATACTTTGGCACACACATACATTTCCTAAAAACGACACCAAAAAAATCCGAATTTCAAGGACGCATTTCTGTACCTCCCACTTCAAAGCCTTGCTACTTAATCTCCCTTGAATAAGTTGCAAGCAGGCCTGACCTCTTAGCAAAACTCATTCATCTCTGTGGGTTTTTCCATGTACATCCCACAAAAGGACTGTCTCAGTGAGTTTACAGATACTGTACAGATACTCAGGAAGAGCAGAGACACCTTTAAATTTATCACAGTGGTAACAAGTGGGATTTTTCACAGAACCTGTTCTCACTGGAGCCCCACAATATCTCTGTAAAACTTTTTTTGAGCACCTGATCTTTTCCTGGCTCCCAGCAGCGAAGGCAGATCAGGAAGATACAACCCGGCCTTGCAGACTCAGCTCCTGAGTTTGTTTCACTGTAGGCTTCAGGAGCTCCAATGGAAAAGTTTCCATGGCAAACCAGAGGATGCAGAGATCAAAATCTACCACTGAATCTTCCACCACTGCTCTCTGGTAGCAACAGCAGGCTACAGATAAAATCTGGGCTATTTGCACAAGGTGCTGCACAGCCCAGAAAACTTTGCTTTTTATTGCACTTCCTGGCTTTGAAGAATCTCGAGCTGCATGTGATGGCAGAAGGTATTTCATTTTCCAAACTGTGTTCGTACAGAAGACATGTGTAGGGACAACAAAATGCCTCTTGGAGACATTTTATTCCTGCACACGGTTTTGTTTGATCCCAGGTAGGTGATGTCGGGTTGGAAGAACTCACTTTTCACTCTCTTGAAGCAGCATCTGCTCTTTCAGTGCTGCAAGCTGAAAGAGGAGTATCAGAAACAAGACATCCTTATTTCTCAGGGAAAATGTCAGAGGAAATAAAAGGCTCATCTGAGTATAAAGTAAATATCCGCAATTGCTAGAGAATGTATCTCTTGCAGTTACGAAGTAAAAAGCTTTGCTTGACACATGATCCTTCCAACAAACAGAAATAGATTGGCAAAATTTCCTGATCAAGCTGCTCTGCAACTTTTTCAAGTTGTGCTGTGTCAAATTTGGGCTTCAGGCCTGGCTGTCTCCCAGCAAACCCACTGCTCCTCTGCCTCTGCCTCTCTCCAGCTCCGTCCTGCCCCTCCAGCTGGCTTTGGAGCTGGGCAGGGAAGAGGGAAGAGAAGAGCCACCCTCACCAGTGGCAGATTCCTGGCTCCCTGTCCAGAAGAGGATGGAGAATTGTCCAGGTTCAGTGCTCGGCCAAGCCTGGGAACACTCACAGAATCTTTTGCAATTCCCCAGACCTGGTGGCATTCTGGGATCAGTCTCCTTAGAAGCTGCTCCAGGATGAAAATCGAACTGCAGCCTAGAGCAAATTATATTTCTCTAGGGACAAGAAAGACTCTTTCAATCCTCATTTCTTTTGATCTGATAACCTTTCTATCTCTTTCTCATTTGAACATTTTTCCCAGTTTCCACCAGAGAAGCCTCTGAGCTGTCAAGCTCCACCAGCCTTTAGAAGGAAAGAAGAAAGAGGGGAGGTTTTAACACGTTAATCTCTTCCCTCAGAGAAAGACCCGTTGACTCACCAGTGTGTGTGTCCTGCCCGGGACACAGGCCACTTCCTTAATCCAGCAGGTGGGAGAGGTGGCAGTGAGGCCAGGAAAGAGGAGTGATTCAGGATACAAACCTCAGGAATGTCAGGTTTTTACCTTCTATTATACAGCATCTTTAAGCTTTTGTGATCACCACGATATCATGTAGCATCACAGTCCAAAGGCTAATTATGATTTTACTGCAAAAATTACTTCTCTTTCCTGTTAAAAAATTGTTGCCTTTCTATTTCAGGAAATATTATTTTTTCTAAAAAGTTAAGAAAGTTCTAAGCAGAGCTCTGCAGCTACATCATCTGTATAGCTTCTTTGTTTATACATATTTATAATGGTGTGGATCATTTTTTCCTCCCTAAGATGAATGATCTCGGTTTTGAATAGCTATTGCTACAAATCACAGAATCAATTCCATTTCTCCTGTGTCCACTTTTGAGCTTAGGTGCCTGGAACTGCACATGGCATTCAAGGTGAAAAGGCATTTTGATTTACACAGGTTTGTATCATTTTCTTTATTACTCTCCATTGTGGTTTTCATTGCACACTAACATTTCTATTCCACTGACCTTGCCTCCCCAGTAAACACTCTCATTAAGTTATTTATAATGATTCACAGATCTTCTAGAGCTGAAACAATGTAGAATTTCCACGGCCAGCTGTATAAAATAAACATTTGAGTATTTCGAGATACTATACATTATTTTTGCATCTCAACGTTGAATTTCCTCTGCTGCTTATACAGCTTGGAAGGCTCCTTCTGTCAGGATTTCTCCTTCCTTGGAAACCACAGGACTTACTTACCTGCAAACTCCCCTCTTTCCCTGCTCACTGTCTCTTGCAGATTATTAAAGCACCCTTTAAACACCACCGTGTTTGGAGGGCACCTCTCAGCTTCCCCACTGATCGCTTTCCCTGAGGAAAAATGAGCTGGTCCCTACCCTTTAATGAAACACTGAAGGGTTTCATCAAATTGACATCTTTATGCCAGCACTCCTCTCCTTGCAGCAGTGCACCTGGAAGCAGGAATGTGTTCCCAGAGCAGGAATCAGTATTCTGTGCCTGCCTTGCTGTGCTCTGCTGATGCAGAGCAGATGTAAGCCCAGCCCAGCTCAAGGCAGGGCAGAAGAACACTGGGATTTTTGTGGAGCTCATGTCTTTGAGAATCCGTAACAGCCCAGCACTGAGCTATTTCAGACTCTCCAGCACATTTTGGGGGTGGGAACAAGGTGGTCTTAACAGTCCCTTCCAAGCCAAGCTAAACAACTCTGTGATTTAGGTATTACTCTTGTAGTGTAAACTCTGGGTTTAAGTTAATGTCCATCCTGGTGTGATGATCAACTCATCCCCAATCTTCTGAGCTGAACTTCTATACCAGCAAGGCTCCAGTGGTGGCCTGAACGATTTCACAGCACTTTTAAAAAACCAATCTCCACGCTGCAGCTCCACCAAAATCCCACCCACAAAATAACACTTAGAATTAAGCAACATCGATCCTAACTTCCAGGCAGGAATTTAACCTTTTAATTCCCACCCACCCCTCCAAACTCTCCCTGTGTTTAGAGCAGAGGGGTCTGCTGAGCCCGGGGTGATGCAGGAGGGGTGCACGGGCTGACCAGAGCTGAATGCAGGACTCACAGGGAGGAAATGCTGCTTTAGCTGCATGCAGATGAGCAGCCTGTGCCAGCAGCTGCTCAGCTCTCCAGCATCTGACAACTGCAGGGCAAAACCAGAACAGTGTCAGGAGCTGACCCTGCCACGGGTTCATTCCTTTCCAGTATCAAACCATGTAGCTGTTGTTTTCTTTCTTTAAAATTACCATCCGAGATAGCCAAAAACCTGAAGAGTGCATTGGCTGTTAGCCTGTGTAAAACAGTGTCAAATTCGGCTACAACTGTGTTGGTATTTTGGGGGTATTTACTTAACTTAATGAGGAATGTGATCAGCACTAATGGGGAAAGCACCGTGTTTTCATATGGGTATGCAAATGCAAGTAATTAGAATGTGCAAATGAGGAGTAGGTGTCCAGGGGAAGGTTGCTGTTTGCTTTCTATCGCTGTGGATGTTAATTATCAAAATAAAATTTGAAAATGGTCCTCTCTTCTTTTACTCCAAGGTTAATAATACAATTCAGTGGGCTTTAACAAGGCCAGGCTTGCATTACAGCTTTGGCACGCTTCCCAAAGCGTTATACAAATTCATAAGCTGATCTAGGGCCTTTAAATTCTTCCCTTGACAAGACATTGTCCTTTTTCATGACATGGGCAGCTGATCTGGACATGTGTATACCTGATGTGGGTATTATTATTGTCAAACCCAGGTTTAAACTTAAGGTTGGAGTAAAATCAGCCCCAGTTTTCAAACAAGGAATAGAATTGTAGGGAATTTATTCATATTAGTACATCTGATCTTAACTGCCCACGAATCAGCAACTTGTGAGGGGTTTGTAGGGCATTTTTAGAAAGTCATCCCCCATGGAGTCATTGCTCTTGAAATCATCTCCTTGAATATTTGTATATAATTGCCTAAATTAAAACTCTCAGATTAGAAAATCTCGGTCGTGGAAAGCTGGGAAGTTTTACCTGTGAACAAGCATTTACCTCCTATGAAGTCTTTGATTCCAACAGTCCTGAGCACTCAGAGCCTATAAAGGACTTGGAACTATTAAACAGGATTCAGCTTAGAGCTTGCAGCCTGCCATACACACTGGACATGCAAGATAAGTGTCTGTTATAGGGAGACTCTATTTCAAACATGAAACTAAAATGCAAGGAAAACCCCACAAAAGGCTGTTATTTCCTCTCTAAACTCTCCTTTTTTTCTTTCTTTTTTTTGTTTCAGTTTTTTTTTCCCCTTTTAATCTATTTGCTTTTTTTCTATTTACACTTCAGCCTTTAAAATTATGACCAGATACAGTAAAGCTTTTAGCACGTAAGACTGAAATCTGGTCAACGCTTGTAATTTCAACAAAACCGCACTGCTCTGAATGACAAATAAAACAAAAACAAATGAAAAAAAAGAGCTGAAGCTGGATGGAGAAACATTCACAAACCTCTACCTGCTGACCAGCTGCAAGGAACTGTTCCAAACCAAATGCTCTGACAGCTCCCGAAGTTTTCAGCGCACATTTAACAGTAGGATATCTGACTCAGCGAGCCCATCTCTGAGTGCAGCCCCACATTTCCCACCCCAGCATGCTGCAGCTCCTTACACGGAGGCGGGGAACCCTTCCCTGTGCCTCCCAGAAGGGAGCGGGCACAGATGGATGAGGCTTTGCTTCACCTGAGTGCCCGGGGGGTCTGATCTGATTGATGCCAGCTTAAGTGACTCCTCTATCCTGTTGTCCTACTCACCCAAAACTGCAAAAATTAGTAAGCACATTTCCCTTCATCCAGAGCAAAGCTTTGCTACACATTTGCATCCTGCTGTTCGCTGAGCAAACACTTTGCCCCTTGGCTGGAACCCCGGGATTAGTGAAGGACTTAGGGATGAGAAAGGCGCTTGCAGAGACAAAAAACCCTCAGGGAGGCATAAACTGGACTTCCAGCTCCGCTGAACACTGTGTCCAGTTACAGGCACCACAGCTGAAAGAAAATATGGTCCAGCTGGAGGGAATCCAGAAAGGAGGAGTGAGAGTGATCAAGTTGTTGAGTGGACTGTGAAGCTGAAGAAAGTGGAGGCTGAGACCAAGAGTGTCTGTAGTACACCAGAATTGAGGGAGACAGTGACAACACCACTGCAGGATACTTTTGTAGAATGAAGGAGATCAAACCTGTCTGAAATGGTACAGAAATTATTGTCCTAGTCTGGGGAAAGAGGGACAAACCCTCCTGCGGAGACCCCTTCCATCAGTCCCACTCTTTTCAAATATTCCTGTGACATCCTGCAGTCAGGTAAGCATTTTGTCTGCATTTCAACCTGTTTCTTGCGTGGCTGAGGACAAATCTCCGTGGGCTGCAGCTACAGAACTGTACGTTATTGTAGACCTAAAGAGCAGCAAACCATTTCAGTCACTTAATTCATTATTTTCTCCAGAAATTTTGACTAAGGTAATTATTAGATTAGAGAAACAGAGAGGAAAAACAGAAAGAAAATCAACTTTCCTTACCCTTCCTAAACATCCCAGCCAGCAGGCTAGGAGCCACAGCTCCTTCCATGGCAATCCAGCAATCCTTGCTGGCCGCACAGGAGCTCTGCTTGAGGACACTTCTCACTGAGGTCATCTGTGCAAAAAAAGTGCACATCAGCAGCCTTCCAAAGGCAGCAGTGTTGTGATCAATACCCCAGGAGACAGCTAACATAACTTTAATTTCCACCTCAGTCCAAGGAAATAAAAAGCTGTGTCTTTCCACTGTCAGGCTCTAAGTGCCGGTTTATCAGATATTTTGCAAGGAAGCAATTTCCTGCTTCCTGCTCGTGTTCATGCCAAGAGGATAAAGGGAGAGTCTTTGAAGAAAGACCTTTTTTTTCCCTACTGCTTAGCACAGGTGGAAGAAGGGAAGGAAAAGCACTTGTGTGAATTACCTGCCTCTGGTGAAGCAGAAATATGTCCTAGAGGCTAAACAGGAATATATGATATTTAAAGAAAACATGAGTTGCCCTTTCTGGCTCAATATTAAAAGTGAGGCACTGCACTGCGCTGCACCAATCTGCCTCGAAGGTAACACAGGTTTTCCAGGATCTCTGTGATTCTTGTGTGACATCTCTGTGTCCCTCAAATCCAGTTAAGCCTGTAAAAAAGGTAAGGTAAGTCAGTTTGGTGAAGCAGGAGCTGGGCTTAGCTGTCATCATCAACAATTTAGGCATGCAATTTAAGCATAAAGTTTGCACATTGTACCTAAGAAGGGACATATCCTTGAGAGGAGATCCAAACTGTCTGCAAAACGGGGAACATGTCCCAAGAAAGTGGTTTTCAGGCAAAAGCAGCGTAGCCGAACATCTTCACTAGTGCCAGATATTATTCCCCTTGAAGTGAGTGGACATCTGCCATTGCCTTCAACAGAAAAAGGATTCAGGCAAAAAGCCTCAATCCAGGCTGTTTGAATTCAAAAATACAGCAGGGCTCAAGCCAGCAGAAGGATGGCCTGAAAATAATGTTTTACATATGTTAAAAATGGGCTTGCTTAACTAAATTGACTTTCAGCAATTGTTTCAACAATTAATATGTTGAAAAGAAATTGCAGCATTAAAGGAGTTGGACTCAATGATCCTTGTGGGTCCCTTCCAACTCAGGATATTCCATATTTCCTTGATTTTATGATTTTATGGAAAAATTTACATTTTTTCTTAATGGATCTAGAGGAAGTTGCAGCTGTGACATGCCCAAGGAGGGTGACACTGACCATGCCATTGTCCAGTTGCTTCACACGTGCAATTAAATGGGTTAGGTAAGTCACACACAGAATTATTTCAGATAACCTGGTTTTACCTCAAAATATAAGTGATACTGAGATCAACCCATGTTCAGCCACTCTATCTCATGGAATAGGTGGGGATTTCTCAATGAACATTAGTTCTATTGCTTTTAATCTTCCACATAGTCTTCTGACATATCTTGATTTTGTTCAAGTCAGCAGTTTGAAATTTAAGCCAGACCTACTGTGGCCTGTATTCCTATACCTTAGGGTATAAAACTGGTAAATGCACCCTAGAAATGGAAATTGTGGTATTGGATATACTGAAGATATCTATGGAAATAAACTGGGAAGCTCATGAAGAGAATCTGTGCAGTGACCAACATTTTCTAAAATCATCAGAATTACTGCACGTGCCCACAGGTTCAGCATGGAAATACAGGAGCTCCAGCTTGCTGCCATGTATCTACAAATCTTAACTATGACACAGCCCCAAATGTATGACCATGCACACACTCTCTAGTTTTATCTAATATTTTCCACACGATAATGATCAGCAGTTTGAAAAATAATTTCCAGGACTGTTTAAATGTTCCAAAATTCCAACTAAATTTTAAAAGGCTTGCCATGCTGAAAAAAGTTTTTTTTTCCTAGGAAGAGTTCAAGGACAGTATAAGAAAACATAGTTATAAAGTTATAAAATTAAATTCTTAGGGCTTTTGCCATCTCATTCATACATCAGTGAAGCTTGGAAGCCAAGTAGGATTTGTGCCATTTCTTCTCTTGGAAGGCTCTGACACACAGCCGCGGACTTCTTGAATTTGGAAACTTCATTTTGATTTCCATCCCGAGTTTATTCAGGTTTGGGTAACTGCCTGTGATTTTCAGCCCATGACCTACAGGCACTGGGTGGTCCTCAGGGAGCTTCCAGATGCCTCTTGGCCAGCATAGACTCAACAGATGCGTGTTAACTTTACAGGATCCATAGTTCCACTTGGGGGACATTTAGTTGTCCACCAGTGAGGTAAAGAATGAAAATTGTTAATCCCTACGTCAGGAATTAACTTTGTTACAGCTCAAATGGCTGTTTGCACATCCCACTGCTCACCCATGGATTGGTGAAGTACTGTGCAGTCATTTTGGGGCTGTGAAGGTGTTTCAGTTCCCTGTCCCATGTCCCACTCTTGTCAGAGCCCTCGCAGGATGGTTCTGAGGTGCCAAACACCTCCATGGTGAGGAGTTTCACCCTGGCTGGGTGTGACCCCCAGTGCTGGCATTACTTCCAGCCAGGAATGAGCTTTCCCTGGGGAACCACTGGGGTTCAGCACTTCAGTCCTCATGGTTTATAAAGCAGGAGTTGCAGCAGGATGCAGTGAAGCATTTCAGGCCATATTGGTATTTGGCTGCACCTTTTAATAATTATTGCTTGGGTGCACAGCAACTGTTAAACACAATACAGACAGATAATTTTTTTTTTCTCTCTCTGCAAAAACAAAAGGCCATAAAATGCTCATGTCTACCCATTCATTACTTTGACTTTGCTATGGTTTAGGGCAAAAAAGCCCAGTAGTATTTAGAACAAAAGCAAACAGGCTTAAGCCAGTGTTGTCACCACCATGTTAAAACTCTTCACTCTGCTCTGACTAAATGTAACCAGTGTCCACCCAAAACTCTCACAAAATGGCTTGAAATCCTGATGTGTTGAAGGGCTCTTTTCTTAAAAAACAATTTAAGTTTGTACTCTTAAATAAGAAGCCAAGTCCACATCAAGAAACCTGCTCAAATGTTCATTTTTATGAGAATGTTTTGCAGAGCTGGTCTAAACCAATATTTCTGATGAGAATTTCGTTGAAAAAAAAAAAAAGTTTGAGTTTTATGGATACTGTCTGGCTGTTTCTCAGAAAGAAAAAATTAAGCCTCTGAAGTAAAATGTAATTCCGCAGAAGAACAAAACACTTCAGGTGGGTTAAACAGCTCCTTTTCTCTTTCAAGATTGTATTCAACTGCTGATCTCAATTATGGTAACCAGTTTCAACATATGATACATTTCAGTGAGGATCTTAAAGGAGGTTTGGTGGATATTTCTCCTCAGGGAGAAATAATTTTTTAAAAACCCCAACAGAAGAACAAGCTTCAAACCCCAACAGGGAATTGATATTCTTGAACATTACTCTTCATTTTACAAAAAAGCTGGATTTTCAGATGGAAAATTCCCTATCTGTGAAGATTAAATTCACGAACCCGGCTACTTTTAGTGCATTTAGTTAAGGAGGTGATAACACCTCACAGATAAAGTCCTGTATTGATAAAGGGCATCTACCTCTCCAAGACTGTACGGGGGCATTTTAACAAAGTCCAACCTACTGAATCACAGCAGGGATTTGGACATTCTCTTATTTGCCTCCACACTTAATCCAAACCTTTGGGAACTTTTGTTATCGATCCTATCTATTGAAAAATATTTTAAAAGAATATATGAGGAATGTTTAGAAAGATAAACACTTTCTGAAGGTATTACCAGCCCAAAGCTTGGCCCCTACTGCAGGAAGTTTCTAGAACAGATAAATCTGATATTCCTTTTATGTATGTCTGAGAATTGATGTAATTGCCAGGTTATTTCTTCAGGCTTTTCTTCAGTTACTATGAGAACAGGAGTTCCTTCCTAGGTGGAAGCAGAGATTATTTCAAAAACTTCATTACATGACACAATTTGGTGTTCTAAGAAAAAACAATAACCTGTGACGGGACTCAAAGAACAACTCATAACTTGGTCTCAGTAAACCTTTTGAACTGATAAAGAAACTCCCAAGGAACCTGTACTCTGGAACAAGAATCTCTTGTTAACACAGTGTGAAAAACAGGCAAACTGCCACAAACAATTAATTCCCAGCACTTCTGAGCTTCTCTTTTTATATGGGTTTTCTTTTTCCTGATATGCCTTCCTAAAGGTAGTCAGGTGTGTTGCACAGAACTAAATGGCTTCAAAATTAAAAAAAAACCCAAAAGATTTATGATGAGTTCTATGTCTTGCTATTTTACCTGGTGGTTTAAATTGTATTTTGCCTTTCTGGCTAATTTTTAGCAGCCTTTTATTGGAAATAAATCAATTTTAAGGTAGGTTTTATCTCTGCTATCTTCAGCTTTCTGGAATATCGGGGTCTAGCTGAGATCTCAGTCACTGCCTAGAGAGAAAACACCTCCAGCAGCCTCACAAGGAAGGATTCAGTGATTTCATAATTTCATTGACTGTGAGGAAACCCAGATTAAGCACCCCATTATATGGAGCTGCTGGAGTGAGACCGAGGAGGCCACGGAAATGCTCCAAGGGCTGCAGCCCCTCTGCTCTGGAGCCAGGCTGGGAGAGCTGGGGGTGCTCACCTGGAGAGGAGAAGGCTCCAGGGACACCTCAGAGCCCCTTCCAGGGCCTAAAGGGGCTCCAGGAGAGCTGGAGAGGACTTGGGACAAGGAGAAGCTGTGGCTGGCCAATCCCTGGGAGTGTCCAAGGCCAGGTTGGACAGGGCTTGGATCAACCTGGGCTAGTTGAAGGTGTCCCTGCCCATGGATGGCCTTGAAAGTCCCTTCCAACCCAAACCATTCCATGATCCTATGAGATCACGATTTCCAGCTGTTCAGCAGGATGAATCTCATCCTTAGATTTCTTTTTCTTAAGTGAAAACTGAGATTCCTCGATAAGAAGAAGAATCCTGGACCTGTGGCATTAACCATGCTCATGCCTCAAGAGCTGGCAAAAGCAATTTAGTACCTTGTCATGCCTGATGAAGAAACTGCTTCTGTTTTTCAGGAGCAATAATCGGTTATGAAATGTGTGACCCTGGGCTCCAGCCTGCTCCCAAAGCCAACATGAAGGGATGTGTTGCTTTATTTTGTTACAGGAATGTACCAGCTGCTCACATTCATAATCCCAACCATCCAACAGCAAGGACAGCTGCAGATTTAGGTGTGGATGTAGAATCTCCCTGAAAAGATGCAGGATGAGGGTGAAGTGGATCAATAACTGGACGTGTCCAACTACAATTATTGCTGAAAACTGACCCTCCCCATCTCTACAGTCTCTCTCAGCTGAACATTCTTTTGTAGATTTATGTGCTTTCTCAAGCTTTTCAGAACAGGCTTCCCCTCCCACAGGCTATAAAACTTAATTAATCAAACACATTTTTCCAGTGCTGGAATTCATAAACCCAAAATAAAGTAAGAAAAGACCTTATAAACAACTGTATAGAGTGAGATAGAGAATTCATCAAAGCTAATTCCTTACCTCTGATACCAACCAGTGGCAGATCTTTAGGGAAAGTGTATAACTAAGAAGACATTTATAGTGAAATCTTTTCCCTGGCAACTCCTTCAGGCAGACAGCGACATAAGGACTTGCCACTGCAGCTAATGGTTCCAAACTTATATGTACTCCTTGAAAAAGTCTTGTCAGTTTTTGAGCACAATAATTCAAATTTCCACAGCTTCCTGGGGTAATCTGATTACGCTCCATATGAAATACTGTTTCACTTTGTTTGTTTTGAGCTGCTTGCCTGATAATTGAATTGGATGTCCCCTATTCTCTGTTTTTCAAGAAAAGCAGAGTAATGATTCCCTGCTCAGTTTTTCAGTATCTCTCATTGCTTTCTATGCGTCTGATCATGTCCATCCTGGTTGTTGCTAAGCTAAAGGGACTATTTTATAGGATTTTTCCTTATTGCAGAAGTTGTTACATACTTCTGGCCATGTTTGCCATCTTTGTGTGGTTTTTTTCCCCTCCTTTTGAGGTGAGTTATCCATTCTGAGGTAGCATAATTCTCAGGAGACACTAGAGATGTGAATTCAAACAGAGATGTGGTGGTGGTTTGGATCTCCATTCCCATCCTAATGATCCCTAAGACCCCTTCTGCCTCTAAGCACCTCCTAATTGCTGCCCCAGCCTGCAGTGTCTGCAAGATCCCTGCTCTGAGTGGCAATAATTAATGTCGAGCCTTTCACTGGGAGTGGATATTTATGGTGGATTCTTTCCACTTGGGTCCCTTTGTGTTTAGCAATGCTTAATTCCATCTGCTTTTCCCTTTTCCAGCCACCCATATCATAATTCCAATGAAAAATTATCCAAAGGGGTCACATATGGTTCTTACACTGCTTCACCCAGTGTCCACTGAGGTCGGCAGAGAGAAATAGATGGGTGTTCAGCTGGACTCAGATGTGTTAAGTCACCATAGATTTTACAATGTTTTCAAAGCAAAAAACCACTTCTGAAATAGAAATGTTTTCCAACTGTGTTCAGCAGCTGAGCTGCACATTCTGGAGATTAGAGAGGGACTGCTTTACCCACAGAAAGACTTGATGGCAACACCACAAGAAAAGAGAGTGGTGCCATAGCACAGTTATTCAGACACATTTTAATTCAAATTGGATGGGACGGTGGGGGAGGAAACGCTGAAAGCCACAGAAATAGAATTTTTCCTCTCCTGCTTCAGTGTAATTTAAAACATCAAACCATTTTTAATGAGTTTTAGTAAACCAAGTCTTGCCTGTGACCTTCTATGCCAAAATTTAGCCTGGAGAAAATTTTCAAGGCTGATTTATAAATCCTATAAAACAGGGAGGTTGATGGTGGAAACAGTGAGCTGTGAAACTGGTTCTTTTGCAGCCTTATTTTTAACTTTTAACCTAAAGAGAGGCTCTGTAAGGTGTATTTAACTTGTATCCCAGTGCTGAAATTCTGCCTGAGACTTTGTCCTTATAAAACTGTGAGTTTGGTCTGTTCCACTTGGTTGGAATCAATGAGAAAACCGTGTTAGCAAAATAAAACACAGGGGGAAACACGTGCCACCAAGTTCTTACCTTCAGTAGAGGCCCCTCACTCACAGCAACAGACAGCAAAAAAGGCCACAAAGCTGCCTGTGTGGAGGGACAGCTTCCAGTCTTGTGCTGAACAAGTGGTTTCTGCACCCATTTCTCATTCTGGTATAAGGCTGAATAAGGTCTCCAAGGTACAGACCTTCTTTCTGTCAATATGGACAGGGCCTGCCCTGTGAGTACAGTGTAGGATCTCTAGGAGATAACAGTCATGCAGATCATTAGCAATGGCTAAGTTCATCAGTCATTTTTTTTTCCTTGAGAGTTAGTAATAAAAGGATTTTGCCATCATTGGGTCTCCTGTGCAGTGCTGCCTTATTGATTTCCTTGTTGACATTTCATACGCTTCGGACCCTTTGCACCAAAATGAAATTTGAGATAAACCTTTATCTCATAGCCCAGTTGTGGCCCCAAGGCTGCCAGAGCTCAAGGAGTGTTTGGACAACACTCTCAGACACAGGGTGGGATTTCTGGGACTGTCCTGTGCAGGGCCAGGACTTGGACTGGATGATCCTTGTAGGTTCCTTTCCACCCTTTTCTCTCTTCAGCCTTTATTTCTTGTGTTTCTCCATCCGAACGTAAAGACATGTATAGAAATTACATGAACTCAGGGGAAATATTTATAACAAACCAAGAAATAAATCATAGAATCACAGAATCATTAAGGCTGGAAAAGACATCCAAGATCACTGAGTCCAACCTTAGACCGAACACCACCATATCCACTAAACCACAGCACTGACTGCCACATCCAGTTGTGTAGATGAAATAATTTTGTTTGGGATTCACTCTCCTTCTGAATTTTCACTTTAGACAGTGCCAGTGTCCACATGTGAGTTGGTCATTTAAATTGTTCTAACAGAAATTTACAGTACAGACCACCACAGTGTGGATTTTAGGTGTCCAAGTGTGAGATAAATGACTTTGATGTCAGTGATAATGTAGCAGCATTTCTTTCTCTTGGTTGGCTCTAAAGGGATGCTCAAGAACTAACTCAGAGGTGAACTCCCTGCCCTGTAAACACCTCAAGTCAGAGGAGCTCTCTCTGTTCTCATTTCCCTTCCCCACAAGAACAGGACATGATGCTGTGACTCCATCCTGCACTGACCTCAGTTCAGGCAGATTTCTAGATTAAAAACAGAAGTCTTTCCTAATTAGTTAATAACCAGCTGCATTGATCAGCTTTCTTTGTGAGAATTTCACAGCCTTCAAGCAAATGCTGTGAGCATAAACCTCCTGGCAAAGCACAGATTTTAGCCCCTCAAATCCAGTTTAGAGCCACCACCATTGCAATTAACACTGAGAAAAACAGGGAGAAAAGTTCAGCAAGGCTGATGACAAACAGCACTCCAGGGAGCAATCAGAAAAAAAGTGGTTTTATTCTGCACTGAGCAGGGTTGGCGGATGGAGGTCGTGGTGGTGGCCAGGCTATTTTATGGTTCTATTGTTTTCTTGTTCATTTTATATTTTTTTACTTCATTTCCAAAAGAAGAGGGTGGTAGCCTGGAGATGTGGTGAGTTTCATTCCTAGCTCCATTACTTACTGCACAAAATTAAGTGGTTTTTTAACCTCCCTGTACCTCAAATATCCCACCTGTGAAACAGGGCTTCCCCTTTTACATCTATAAGGCACCTTGGGATTCATGGAATGGTTATCACCATGTTCCACACAAAATCAGCATCTCAAAACACAGTCCTGATCCTGGTGGTCTCATTGCAAACTGTGAGGACCATCCCTACTCGGAGGTCAGTTGGAGACTGTGAAAAAAATCTCGGCTGTTTCAATGTATACTCTGGTGTTCCTGCCCACCCACAGGAAAAAAAAAAAAGAGAGAGAGGAAGGAAGAGGGGAAAAAAAGCAGCACTTCAAAAGGCAAAACCCATTGCCCAAGAGCACGAGATCTTAAAGCCTGCTGTTCAATATGTCTGTGGCTCCCATGCTACGGAGAGATCAAAACTGCAGCTCCACCACCTCTTCTTTACAATAACACACTAATCACATTAGGCATTTCACAAGAGTAACTCACTTTGATTTTGCCTTTTCATTTTTATCTTTAATGGGTAAAGGTTTGAATAAAGAATTTGAGGTGCAAGGGGGGAGAGCTGGTTGTAAAAGAATGAAGCTGCAAGGTGGAGGCTCTGGAAAGGGTCACCACCTACAGGGAAGGTTTAAAATTTGACCCACGGGTTCAATTATCTGCATAAGGGTGTATATCAGCTTCTACAGTGTCCTGGCTTAGAGAGGGTTTGTTTCATTTCAAAGCTCTACTCTTCTATTAGAGGGAGAAACAAAAAGAGAAATAAAAATAAAGCATAAGCAGGAAAATATTTCATTTTTCACTGCCATGAGTTTTGTCACTTCAGAGGAAGAAGTCTGGTCTGATATTGCCTGAACCCCTCAGCAAAGCCAACAACATTATGTCAAGGAAGGAAAGAGACAACAAACCAAGAAGCCAAAGAACCTCAAGGTGCTCTCCCACCCATCCTTAACACCTTAATTCACTTTTCTGTGCCTGATGCTGTGCCAGGTTCGGGACTGAGGCGTCTGAGTCCAGATGGCTCTGAAGTTCTCCAGGAGAACTCAAAGGAGTTTAGGTGTCTCCAGAGTAGGACTATCTGCTGCCTGAGCCTCACCTTTAGTCCTTGCCACCTCATTTGCAGTGCTCTGCATAATTGGGTGTTACTTTCTTGTTTGTTGTACAGAATCAACTCCTGAATTTTGGTCGACTGACTGTGAAGAAACAGATTAAGATAAATGGAAACGTGCAGAGATGTGTGTGGCAGTTCAGGCAAGCTTTTCTCCTTCACATTAAAAATTTAATCATGAAATGATAGAATGGTTTGGGTTGGAAGGGACCTCCAAGACCATCCAGTCCCAACTCCCTGTCACGGGCAGGGACACCTTCCACTATCCCAGGTTTTTCCAAGCCCCGTCCAACCTGGACTTTACAAATATTACTGCATTACTGAATTACTTCAGCAGGCAGCACCCCAGTTTCCAAACCCCTGGACTGACTTGGTTTCCTGACTAGGGGTGGGGGAGAAGAAGGATATGAAAATTACTCTAGAAAAAGCAGCAATTGAATTTCCCAAGCTCCACGAATCTTTTCAGCTTCTGGTATGCACAGTACATCAACCCAGTTTGTTGTCCCCTGAAGGAAGATATTTTGTCATGACAATATAAATCAGTTTTTCTCATTGTTTTCTTATTTTTTCCCTTCCAAAATCCTTCTTTCACTACCTCCTTCATTTCAAAGACATTAAACAACATTCAGGCCCAAACAGTCAAATTGTGCCATCAGTTTCTTACTGTAGTCTCACACAGACGAATACTTGAGAAAAATTGTGCTTGATTCAAGAAGACTTACTTACTCTATAATCTTTTAGCTTGGGTAGAGGTCTAATAAGCCTTGATGGAAAAGACAATGGTCTTTCTTTCTCCTTTTTTTCTGGTTTTGTTTTGGGGTTTTCTTTGTTGCTGCAATTGTTTCTACATCTGCAATTGCAGTCTAGGGCCAGAAACTCGATGTTCATGATAAATTAGAATGTGCAGCTTGTTGTGAGGAAGGAGCTGAATTTTGCAGAGATGTGAAGATCCTTGTTATAAATATAAAGGTTTAGGGAAGTGTGTTCTGTTTGGATCTCTGTTGCAAAGGATTTACAAAGCCCTTGTCACTGCCATGAGTCAGGAGCTGATTTCAACAGGGACCTTTAGGCTGGAAAAACCTGACCAGCAGAGATTTCAGTCGTGTCATGGAATGAGGGGAGGAGAAGGGGCTCCCAGCTGGATTTCAGTTGCACTAATCAAGGAAATTAGAAATGCTCTGGGCAAAATCAAAATCAGGACTGGCAGTGCAGGAGGAGTGCACTTGGCTCAGGGTGCTGTGCCCTTCCTCAGTGGGGAGGGAAGGCTCTGTGCTCTCCTCACCCATCTCCTCAGGATTTTCAGTCACAGATGGGGTTAAATGAGTCTCCTCTCCTGCATAAATACAAATTTGGCTTTTGCTCTGTTGTTGACCATGTCTCCAACGCTCTGTCATTAGTATTTCTACTCTGCGGGGGAGGAAACTGAGGCACAGAGCACTGAAGTGACACAGTCTTATTCTTCTCGTGGGACATCCTTTGGGATCTGCTCCAATTCCATCCCTGTTTCCATCAGAAGGGAAATAAAGGCTATATTAAATGTTATTTAAAATTTAAAATCTGAAATTTCTGGTGGAAGCTGTCCCTGCCCATGGCAGGGGAGTTGAGACTAGATGGTATTTAAGGTCCCTCCCAACCCAAACTACTCTGTGATTATGATCATATTTGAAAAAAAAAGCATAAACTTTCTGTCTTCATTTATTTGAAGAATTAATTTAAAAAAATAAAAAGCAAATATTCTTACATTTAAGCATCTGAAAATGACTGGCAGGCATTAATAGGAATAGTTTAAATGGGTCTACACTCTGTTCTGAGGAACTCAGCATGGAAATAGCTCCAAAATGACCTAAACAAAGTGCAGGTAGTACAAATTCTTAAACATATTAGAGCCTCAATGTGCTCTACAATGTGGTAACGTGTCCAAAAGTGAAAGAATAATAACAGTTCTCTCTGCCTGGAGAAACCTGTGACTCAGGCGTCAGGAAAAGGTTTGCTGCTGTGATATGATAGAGCCGTCACCTTTTAATACGTGATGCCAACAAGAAAAAAAAAAAGATTCATAGCTCCCTTCTCAGTCAATTTTAATCAGATTGGGGGAGGAGAAGGTTGTGGACAAGGAGCCACCATATGCTGGGGATATCTGAACACAAACAGACAAATTATTGCTATTTCTGTGTCTAGGTCTATCTGCTGCCCTTTCTCCACTAATAGGAGATCACTGGGGAAAAAAAGAAAAGGAGCAAACAGTATCTCTCTGAGAAGTTCTGGACCAGCTGTCTTAACTGGAAATCTTGGACTTTTCCCCAAAACATGTATTATTTTTAGCTAAGAGGTCCCTGCTCCTGCAAATGCAGGCAGGTTTGTTTAGCCTCCCACATAGAAATACTTTAATGGATTTCAGGGGGCTGCCTTCGCTGTGAGCAGTGAACATCTGCTTAATGCTTGAAGGAGCAGCACCCTAATTTTCCAAATAAACCTCATGATGCATAAAGTAGTAACTGACAGACAATAACTGTGTAAAATTAATTCACTCCATATGTGTTTACAAGGCCAAGAAAGAAAACTAATGGGGAGGGAAATGTCGTTTTCAAAAATCTGTGAGAGGTAGTTTCACAAGAGGTTCATAAATTGTGTTATGAGAAGGGTAAGATGATTTGTCAGTGCATTTGTATCATGCTTATCCCTGGGGTAATCTCAGTGTTTGATGTTTGTGGATTCCCTGTTCCTGGAAGTGTCCAAGGCTGGGTTGGACAGAGCTCTGAGCAATCTGGTCTAGTGGAAGCTGTTCCTGCCCATAGCTGGGGTTGGAAGTGGATTGTCTTTCAGGTCCCATCCAATCCAAACCATTCCATGACTTTAGGTTTCTATCATTCTATTTAGGAATTAAGAAGGCAAAGACTGTAGAAAAATTGGCAGAATGGTCCTTCAGTTGAGGAGCTGGGCTGTGATTCAGTGGCTTGTTCCATTCCTATCTCTACAATGTCAGAAACCCTTTGTAAGCTTGGGAGTTGTTTTACCACAACCTCCAGAGCAGCACTCATTCCTGGAGATTTGAGTCCCTCCCAGCAGCACCAGACCCCAGTAATCCAATGGAGAGCACTGCTTTTTTTCCAGAGGACCTGTGGATGGATGGAATGATTTCTACTGCCACCTTCCACTTAATTCCAAACACAGCTTTCTCACACAAGGGCCACATTGAAATAAGCAATACCCCCGGCTCTCCTAATTTCATGGCCAAAAAAAAAAAATGTGCAAGGGGTACTTTCTCCCTCCTTTCATTGGTTGGTTGCTTGATTTATTTCATTTGATTTCATTTTTCGGGAAGGGCAGAAGATGAGGACAAGAGGGACAAGAAGGCTGGAGGACTCCATGTGAAAATAAGCAGAGCTTTTTGGAAATGTGATACTTCTTAGTGGGGGCAGAGAGAAGCAGAATGAAACGGCCTAATTGCAACATGTGCCCTTGGAAAATAACGTGCAATAACTGTGACCCAGAGCCCAGCCACAACAAAGTCAAGGTCAAGTTGCATGAATAGCTTAAACTGTGGCATTTCCTGAGTTTTACTTGTTTGGCTTTACAGCCTAAGCATTTTGTTCCTCTAGGTATTTTCTATTCCATATATGAAACACATTCAACCTGCCCATTATTCATTAGTAGCTGGTGTTTAAAAGGAAATGGAATAAAACCATGGGGGCTGTATGGGTCTGTGTGGCAAAAAAATCACTGGGGGACTTGTCGTAATATTTCTTTGGCCTTTCGTTTTGAGGAGCTGCAGAGTGAAATATTGCCCTCAGGACAGAAGAAAAAAAAAGGTTGTCTCAGTGTTACACAAGGAAATTTCAGCCCTTAGCTCCAGGCAATCACAGCCTCAGTAACCCCCCTATCCCATGGTGATATTTTTCCATGTTTTCCCTCCACAGTCAGAGTTTATAGGCTGGGAAAGGCTGCAGACAGTGTGGTGTGTTATGTGCACGTGGTGGTTTGTTCTGGGTGTCTGTGAGGAGCTTGAGGTTTGTTCGCAGCAATTCAGGTCACTTTATTTTATGCTCTCTGAACATGTACATGCAGAAAGCTTTTTCACAGCAATTCTAGTTAGAGCTGTGAAAGGAGTTTTTCACATCAAATTATAGTGGGGAAAATAGAAAAAAAAATTAAAAAACAACAAACAAACTTTCTGTAAAAAAACCAGCAGGTATTCAGGTACTTTTCTTTTTTATCACATTTTCAATTCTGCAAATAAAAAACTTTTCCTTCCGAAAAACCTCAGTGGAGGTCAATTAATTTTAACTGAGAATCTCTATAGAGGAAGCTTTGCCTTTTGAGAACTGTCTCTCTCTCTCTCTGCCGATGATGTGGGTACCCTGGAGATCAGATACCATTTTTAAAAAGATGGTGTAAAATAACATGTGAGATCATAGGGTCCTAGGAAAGTTCAGGTTGGAAGGACTATCAGGAGTCTCTGCTCAAAACAAGATCAACTCTGAGGTCAGACCAAGTCATGCAAGGCTTTGTCCAGCCTCAAGAAAGGCTGGAGACCGTGCAGCCCATCTGGAAACCTGTTCTCATAGCCAAGAATTGGAGCTCTCTTCCTCTCCTTGTCTCTCAAGTCTGATTCTTTTTATCATGGAAGAAGTTCCTTTTGAAGAAGACCTCAGAGACAAGAAATATGTCATCCAACCTCATATTCAAAGCCGTCTTCCCAAGGGGATAGAACTCTGCATGGCACAAGTCATCAGTTATGAACTTGATATCATAAAGGGAAAAACATTTCCTTCTTTGTCACTGATATGGAAATGAGTTCTTTGTTGTCACAGACACTCATCTCCTGGAAAGTGCTGGTTTAGATGTTAGATTAGCTCATTTAAATATAAGTGAAATTTTTAATAAGGTGTTTCAGAGAAAGTTGAGTGGAAGAACAAGGGAGGAACTGTATCTGCAAGGTAAGTAAGAGGATGAGAGGCAGTAAGAGGATGTCAGTGGTCTGGGCTGAAGAAGAAAAGCGAGTTTCTGAGGACAATTACAAGTATTGGGTGCTGACAATGATCTTGATAATGCTTTCACTAATAAACTTGGCAAAACTGAGAGTGTACTAATTAAACTGATGACAAGAGACATCACTGACACAGAGGCACTCTGTCTACTGAAATACTTGAATGGGAACTGGAATAACGGAAATGGGATGAGATTTAACACTTTGAAGTGATAAGGTCACACATTAGGAACTATTAATCAAGTAAAGCTTCGAGTTTTCCAGTGCAAACAGCTGAGAGGAAAACATGGCAGGGTGTGTTGGTCAGTCAGGGGATGGCTGTGAGGCACTGGCATGGCATGGCCATGGAAAAGACAGATGTGGTTCTGGAGGCATCAGGGTGAATGCTTCAAGGAGCCATCAGGAAATGTTAATTGTGCCTTCCAAAGCAGCTGTTTTCTCACCTGGAGCTGTGCACACACTTCCAGCCAGCCCTCTTCAATAAAGATATGAAACAGGTAAATAATACATTCTTGTGTGGTAGAAGAAGGAAATTAAAATGAGAAGTGAGTGAGGAATGAGAGATTCTGCTTTGACTCATGATATAAGAAGGAGTGTGGGTCAAACAGGGAACAGAAAGTAATTTCTCCTGATGGGGTGTCATCTAACCAGCCATTTCACAGGGCAAGGGCAAATGGTCTCAAGTTGTGCCAGGGGAAGTTCAGGATGGATATCAGGAAAAATTTCTTCACCAAAAGAGTGGTCAAGCCTTGCAGAGGCTGCCCAGGGCAGTGGTGGAGTCACCAGCCCTGGAGGTGCTCGAAAAGTGAGTAGATGTGGCACTTCACAATATGGTTTAGTGGGAGGGGTGGTACTTGGTCAAAGGTTGGACTTGACGATCTTGAGGGTCTTTTCCAACCTTAAGGTTCCTGTGATTTGCCAAAAACATACTGGTTGGCTAAAGGAGACACATCCCACAGTGCTGAACAGCCTCAGATTATCAGAGCAACACACCCTGCTGAGACTTGTGTCTTACTTCCCAGTCAAACCAATTTATACTTTTTTCCTAACGAGGAGATGGTCTGTGAGGTCTTGGAAATTAGTTTCTTTTCTGTTTTTCCATTGTGTTTTGTGTCCTTTCAGGTTAAATGATAACTGAGAATACAAAAAAAGAATTCCAGGGAAGACCCTTTCTAAATGCTGGAGGTGTCACGTGGATCAAAATGAGGGTTGGACTGGTAGAATGAGGCGTAAAGGTGTCATAATCCTCCTGGCTGGAATTGCATATTTTTATATTAAGTTTTGCACACAGAAGACTCCAGGTAGATAATGACGAAGCTGAAGATGAAGGCAGGGACTGGAAGTGAATAAGTAACCTGACAAATTAAGGAATTTACAGTGATTCAGGGTTTTATTAGGTTTTGTTTAAAGAGGCCCAAGAGCAGTGAAAAAACATCTATCAAAATAAAAGAATCCCACCCAGATCCACAGATGTAGATGAAATTAATACCTCTAATTTGCTTGGAGGGGGAGAAGGGAACGCAAATTTCTACTGAATATTGCAACAATTATCAGTATCAGGTCAAGAACACCTTCCCAACAGGAGCAGTCTGTGCTGATAAACTAAACTGTGATTTTTATAACTCAGGTCTTTCCTTGACCATTTTCCTCCACAACAGATTCCACAGGCTAATTTTTTCTTTTTAAAAAACAACTCGTTCCAATGGAAGAGACCATTTAATTTATCAATAAGACATTTTTAAAATCTACATCATATTTTATGTAAAATTTTAAGACATATACCATGAACGTATTAGCAGATACCCATCAGACTCCTCAAGTGTGAGTTTCTTGAGAAAAAATCTAGAAGGGAGCCTAGGAAAAAGAGCCAGGGCTGAAGAACTGCAATTTCCTCTTCGCTGTGGTCTTACACAGGAGTAAATCCACTGAATTCCTGACTCTGAGCCCAAACAAAAGCTATCTCAGCAAGCAGGAATTGAATGGTGCTGTGATGTTGATATGAAACCTGGGACAAAGGGAAGAGAATAGATAAATAATAATTAAGTCATACCAAAGGTCATATTTAAGATGGAAAATCACCAGAACTCGTTGCTGTGTTGCATCGTCCATCCTACACATACCCTCGTTTTTCTTGCTGTTAAATTTTAAATGTGTTGCACAAAGAGCTTTTGACATTGCAAAGTGTCTGGAGACCAAACCAATATTCCTTCCTGTCTCTTGAGGAGCCAAACCTGTGTACAGTCAACACGGCAGCGTGCAAGCAAATGCACACACTTCAGAAAAAGGACAGGGAACAAAATCCCCAACCTCGCTGCTTCTGCACGTCAAGAAGAATTTCCCTGAAATCACAACTAAGTGGAACTGAATGCTCTCCACAGCCATCCAGCCACAGAGAAGAACAGCGGGGAGAAAATGAAAAGATAGGAACAGGCAGAAAAGCAGACAAATTGAGGATAACAGCACCCGATGCAGTAATCATAATGAGAGCGAGTGGATTGCACCTTGAAAGGTCACGGTTTTTCGGGTCCTGTGCGGTCCTGGGTGTGTGGGTTTGCACAGAAAGGCCGATGGCAGGAGCCAGCCCCTCCACACACCCCCAGCTCCATCCAGGCACTTTCCAAGGGCACTGTCACCAACCTTGCCCCAGACCTCCCAGGGGAATCCCACCACCAGCTGCAGGGCATGCAGCCCTTCTTTATGGTGCTGTGCCTCCACATGCTGCCCTGCCTTCCATAGGTGGGGGCTTAAACGTCCATTTGAGTCCCAAATCCAGATGTTTTTCTACTTAATAAAGTGGGCACTGGGCAGGGATTTATTGATGAACACTTTGCAGCCAGCTGATGTGAACTGCTGATGGAAACATTAAAAAGAAATGCAGCAATAATCGAGTTATGCTGAGGTCTGGGATAGATCACTGCATGAAAGAAACACAGACCTGGCAGAGATCTGACATAGCCCAACGT
The DNA here is from genome assembly GCA_013397975.1 of Machaerirhynchus nigripectus. Classification (NCBI taxonomy): domain Eukaryota; kingdom Metazoa; phylum Chordata; class Aves; order Passeriformes; family Dicruridae; genus Machaerirhynchus; species Machaerirhynchus nigripectus. Next base: position 728,391 of record VZRQ01002785.1, on the reverse strand, counting down.
GTAAAACAGGTTTTACACAGAATTTTCCACAGTGGATGCTTCTCTGTCACTGAAATTCACAGCAAAAGCTCACCACAAATAACCACAGGTTTAGAGTCATAGGAGGAAAGAGCTGATGTGAGAAGATCACTGGCTACTGATTTCCTCCTAATTTTGAGGTTAATTATTTTTGCAAGCAACAGTATTTAATCAAATGTTAATGGTAATAAAAAAAAACTGAGTTCAGTGGCACATCAGAGCCCTGTGTCACATCTGTGTCCAGCAGCAAGTTACCAATGCTTGCCAAAATCCAAAGCTCAAAGTCACTTCAGAGACCTTTAGGGCAGGTGTTGAGTGAAAGCCAAGTACCTGTGCCCCTCCTATAGCCAGTGGAGAGCGTTGTTAATTCCAGAGGTGCATTCATTTTACCCTTAAAAGCACACGCCTTCCTACGATAAGGTGGCAAGTTCTGTAAGGCAAAGATAGGCATTGATTTCCTTGGAGGACAACCACCTACCCATGGACGAGGTGGTCACCTGGAAGCAGGTTGTGGCACAGATCCAGAGCATCAATTGATTTTGTGCCTCTGGATTTATCAAAAAAAAAAAAATTAACTGATGTGTTGCCCTGTCCTCCTGACAACTGAAAGAACATGGAAAATATTAATGTGAGGAAATTACAGCAGTCTGTGCTCCTATACTATCCTGGAGTTAGGAGAGTTCTGTTGATAGTGAGTCATTCGTTCCATTTGCCCCCCATGAAAGGACTGCTGGATCTTCAGAGGAGCTCAGGATACCCCTAAAAAAGTGAACATGCAGAGACTGTGAACCAAGGCAAGAGGGATTTCAATGTCAGTGGCTGGGAGGGAGATAAAACACAAGGGTTCTGACTTCCTCAGTCTGAAGCTTCCCAGGAGCTTTCTGGAAAGCCCAGACTAAGGGAAACATCAATATATGAACACTGGAGGAGAAACTGTGATGATGCCAACACGCACCAGGACCCGAGTTCCTCTCACTGCTCCCTACCAGAAGTTGCATAACCACATTAGTGCATTAGTGCTCCTGCAGGAGAACAGCCATGCACGGCCTGGGGGCTTGATGGTTTCCTGACAGGAGCTGGCTCACATCCAGCCAGCTGAGAGCTTGGGCAGAGGAGGCTGGGGCTGGCTGCACCACACCCCCAGGCAGGGCCTTGGCTCTGTTTAAATCTGCAGGGAAGCATCTGCCCCCTCCAAAGAGAGGCAATAGACAGTCCTGTTGTCAGAACTCTAATTCAGCCACTAAAGAGGGTGAGGAGCAGCTGAGGGGGCTGGGGGGCTCTGCCTGGACAAAAGGAGGATCAGGGAGCACCTCATTGTAGAGTAAAACTCCCTGACAGGAGATTGTAACAAGGTGCAATTGGTCTCTTCTTCCAAATGACAAGGGACAGGACAAAAAGGAAGCAGCCTCAAATTGCACCAGGGAAGGTTTAGATTGGAATCAGGAAAAATTTCTTCCCAGAAAGGGTTGTCCAGCCCTGGCACAGCTGCCCAGGGCAGTGCTGGAGTCCCCATCCCTGGAGGGATTTAAAAGCTGTGTGGATGTGGCACTTGGGGACATGGGTCAGTGGTGGCCTTGGCAGTGCTGGGTGAAAAATTGGACTTAGTGATCTTAGAGGTATTTTCCAATCTAAATGGTTCTATGTTTCTAAGGGAGTTGGCCAAGTTCTTGCTGTTCAGCAAACAATAAAATTCCCGTGTGGGCTTTAAGCACCAGCTCTGGGCAGGGAAAGTAGCTCAGAATGCAGGTTGTGCACCCAGGAGGGATTAAGGCAGGTGGTCAGATGTGGAAGTAGTGTCAAAAAAAGCAGGTTCTATTAAAGTTAATAATCTTCTCAAAGCAAAAGGCCAAGAGGAGCTGAGCTGTTTGTGCTGCACAGCTACTGCAGTGACTTCCAGGAAGTCATAGGCATGAGGGGAATGGGGGAGCTACCTGGGACAGTGACAGAGAGCATCACCTGAAATGCCTAGATATTGATTGCAGTTAGGGGGGATTTTTAAATGCACCATTAATATGTTTGATACTCAGTTCCATCATCCTTAAAACTGAGTCAGACCCTTGGAAATCCCCACTTTGGCCATTTATAAAGCAGTTTGTGCCTATGAGGCTGAATACACTTTGCAAAGGAAGGCATTACCCTCCACACACTCTTGGGGGATTCAAGGCACACAGGCATGGGAGATCCTTGGAGGCAGAGGAATTTTAGCCTTGTCTCTTCCACTTGTCCTTACCTTTCTGCTCGTCCAGATACCAAACCCAGGCTGTCACACCTGCTACAGCCTGCACTGAAGCCTCCCCCGTGGTCCATATGCTAATTTTCTGTGTGTGAACTATACCTATTTCTCCAACATTAACTATAATTTAAAAGTATCTTCTGTCTCTTACTGGTTCTACTGGTCTGTCCTTACAAAACACAGCATTTTTTATTTTTTCTTAATTCACACTATGATATCCAAGCAGTCCCTTCTAGCTTGAAAAAATGTAAGCTCATCAATGTTTCAGACTGGGAGAAAAGCTGCCACTAAATATCAGCCAACGTCTCCTTTCCTCTTCCTGTCTTCTTCAACGTTTTTGTCTCACTGGATCCAGTAAAAACTTGGTCTCTGAATCTACAGCAACCAGTCCCAGCAATGAGGCTACATTTCTGCTTGGGGGATGGTTGTGTTTTTTATTTCCAACCACGTGTCCTCGCTGTCAAATTCCATGTCATTTTTATTTAATCTGATTCTCTATCAGGCTGATTCCCTGTCTCCCAAGCCTCCCTGTCTTCCAGCTGGACATTTTTTAAAGCAGTGATTTGCAAAACATTAAAGAAGGCATATAAATAAATTACTGTCTGGAGAGTGAGTCATCATTATTTAATAGGACTGTCTCATAAAAAGTGGCTGTTTGTTGGCAAAGCAGGCCCATGCTGCCCCCAAATTTACCCTGCTGCTCTCCAGCCTCCTGAGGGTTTGTCCTTCTTTATCGCTTCCTGATATTTTGCCTCCTGGTAAGCAAGGTTTTGATGTTGCAGGAACTCGGGGGAGGCCAGCAAAGGCACTCCAAGACCTGAGACACAAGAGCTGTCCTGTTGTAATGTGGCTGCAGCATTGTGGAGTCATAGGCTCATTAAGGTTGGAAAAGACCTTTAAGATCATCAAATCTGATTGTTAAAGGGCAAGACACTCTGCAAATCACAGCTACATCTTCATTTCTATGAGTTTGGGGCCTACATTTAAGGGATTTATCCTGAGGGAGATCTGAGTGTGCTTTTACAGAGTGCAAAGGAGGGGTGAAATACAACAGGGATTGGTTTGACCAAGTCTGAGACCCCTCCCTCTTCTACCACCCCCACTCACTGGGGTCTCCCAACATTTCCACAGAGACTGAGCTTATTTCTTCATGTCAAAACTTTGCTAAATAAGCAAACAAGGAGGATGCAATTAAAATAAACCTCAGGCACTATTCCTTCTTCTTCTGTCCCGCCTTACACTTGCTGTGGCTGAGTTCCCATTTCTATTCTATTTAAACCCCACACAAGAGCCATGCAATGACCCCACCTGAGGCTCCACTTGAAGTTCTCCCTCATCCCCATCACAGCTGTGAACTCCTGGCTCCCAGTCACTCAGCACTGCTGGTTTCCAGGCACCACCTTACCAGTGGAAAAGCTCCAGACAAGTAGAGGAGCTGCACGTTGCTACGTTTAAACAATTACACAGCAAAGCCTCCCAAAAACTCCAGTGATGAAGTCAAAATGCCGCCGTTCCTCATTTCCACTTCTTCACCCATGACTCTTCTGTAAGGACATGGCTTAGATCAACCCTCATATGGTGAGGGGGTTTCTGAGGGTTTTTTTTTGATTGTGAGGCCCTGCTGACGGGCAGAGTTCCCACTGATAACCACCACAATACTGACAAATTCCTTTTCATTCCCGTTCCCTTGAAGTTCCCACCCATCCCTCTCCGCGTGCAGAACAGATGTGACCTCGAAGCTTCTATTTGAGGCCCTTGGTAGCATTTGAACAGGTATGAGAGGCTTTCTGATGAGAATTCCAGCTAGAAAAAAGATCAGGTCTATGTCTGGTGCCAAACAGTGCAATTCCTTATGGAGCAAAAACCCAAGAAAAACTGAATGTTTTAATAACTTCCACTGAGGACCTGAGGAGTCTCTGTGCCTTTACATAAGACCTGAAGGGCCCCCATACTACAAAAAAAAAAAGAGTACTGAATAATAATTTGCTACTGGTTGAATGGAAATTTTATTTTAAATTTCTACTAAGACCGTTTCCAGAGGTCACAGAGCAGGAGGGCAGAACTCCCAAGCTAAGGATCAGCCTCTCTCCATCACTTATATGTGGAATGGAGACCAAACACTGCATTTCTAAATAAAGGATCTAACAGTAAAAGTGCCTTTCTTCATAAAAAGAAAGTGACTACAAAGCAATAGAAAACAACCTGGGAATCCCAAGTTATGGCACTTTGAGTAACAAAAGGAAATTGGGAAAAATTCCAACATATGGAAAATTAAATTAAATTAGGTTTGGACAGGAATCTGGTAGTTTTTAAGGAGAGCCAGCTAACAGCAGTGGTTATACTGGATCTGTGTCACCAGGTATGGCAGCCCTGTTTCTCAGGAAGGGCCATTTTTCCTATTTGGGGAACGCAGAACAAAGGGATAGATAATTATTATGCCTCTATGCATGTGAAGGCTGCAAATCAATAACCAGTGTTCTCTCCCCTTTACCCTCCATCTTCTTCCTTTTGTTGGCTAACAGCCAGGATAGAAAATATGTTTATTCTCAGCAAAACCCTGGTAAAGTAAGCAGAAAAAAATTAAATAATTAGCTGCCTTTTAAAAAAGAAAACTAATTTGGGCTTAATTCTTTTCTACTTACAAAGATAATCATCCTAATAGGTATTTTGTATTTGGTTATGGTTTATCTAGAAATGGCAATTATTAGGATGCCTTGACAATGGAACAAGCCAAGCTACTAATGAGGTGTAATTATAACATAAGATATATATAATTAAACATTATACATTGACAAGCCCTTGACAGCCCGCAGTGAGTTAATCTCATGGTATTGCTCACGAGTGTTGGGAGTACTCAGTGCCTCTTCTCAGTTAAATGCACATTTGGAGAACACACTTTCCTTTCCCCAGCTCTTCCTGCAGCTAGATCTCACCTTCCTCATTTCCTGGCAGTGTTTGAGGTGGAATTTTAAAAGATCCATTTAGACCTGTTTGCACAACAGCCCAGAGTAATGACCACCAGTGCAAAATGGGAGTGTGTATATTTGATATACTGGGAAGGGCCAGTATCCTGTCTGCTGATGCATTTGCATCCTGCACTGAGCTGCTGGGAAGGCTGATGGTGTTTTGCTGGAAAAGCTGAGGAATACATGCAAAAAACCCACCTGGTGTTGATATTCATGCAACAACCTTCATAAGCAGGTGATAAATTGCATTTTCATGCCCTCCTCACCCACACTTTACCCTTTGGAGTTTTTCCCTCCCAGTTCCCTCTGACTCTGGAAATCTTGGGCTGGCTTCAAGCAGCCACTGTATTACTTTACACAAAATCATGTAAAGTTTTTGAGGTTTTTCTCCATTTGGCCTAAACACGGAAATTCTCTTGCCTGAGATCTTGCTTCATTTGGATGCAGCAGGAGCAGTAGTGTTTGCATGAAGGCTGAAAATCAAGTATCCAATAATATACAGAGTTTATGAGCAAGTAGAGGTGCTTTGTCTTTGCAGAACAAAGATCTCCAGCTCCATGACGGGCCCAGCGTTTGCCTCTCCATCCCAAACTGTGACATACAACGTGTGTTGTCCTCCAATTACAGAAAACACTGGTTTAGCTTATTCTACATTAAAGGGTTGTCAAACATTAGCTTAGATTTCTCTTCTCTCCACATCCTTTCCAGCTGGACTAAGGGTGAGCAAAGCACATGACTGCACGTATGGAATGAAAAATGAGTCACCAGAGGCCTCCGAGCCAGTATTGAATCTGTTTTCCCTAATCATGAGTAATGCAGCACTGCAAGTGTGGACAGTCCTGCCTCCCTGTGCCACAGAGGTAGCCAAAAGTTAAGACATTCTGTGAATAGGAACATGTAGCTTTTTTTT
>VZRQ01002785.1:661085-715918 GCA_013397975.1 Machaerirhynchus nigripectus | reverse complement strand
GGAAGGAAGGAAGGAAGGAAGGAAGGAAGGAAGGAAGGAAGGGAGGGAGGGAGGGAGGGAGGGAGGGAGGAAGGAAGGAAAAGCTCTGATAAAAAATCCATGGAATTTCCAAAAATATATGATGATCTCAGCCCCCGAGTGGTTCAGACACTTTCTCGAGGGGAGGTGGTTGGAGCTCAGGTGCTTCTTGAGCTCCCTTTGCAAACTGGTACCACCAAAAAATGTAGAGCAAGGAAAGCATGTGGTGTCATGTTGCTGCCTTGTAGCACCCAGACCACTCAAATTTAGCTCTGTGTGTTAGGAATCCGAGACTCAGTGCCTGGTGTCTCTTTTCCACGGAGGTAATGCATCTCTGAAATAGGGGGTGGTGGCTCTGTGTCCCTTATTCCCATCTCTTTTCAATTCGACAAGAAATTCTGCCTGCACCCAAATGCCTTTTCTGAGAAAATTGATATCTAGTCTGCTTCCAGAAAAATAAAATAAAAAAAAAAGTTTTGATGAAACTGCATTTCATCAAAGAAAAGGCAATTTCTTAGAAATGTCCCAAACGCCCCTGGGTAATACTTTGTTTTCTTTCTTCAGAGAGACCTACCTTGCCTTGAAAATGTGCACACTAAAGAAATACACTCTGGCAGCTCTGCTTTCAGACACATAATCCCTCCGTGTCCACATGGAAGCTACTCCTGTACGTGTAGCTAAGCAGTAGAGTTATCTTTTGGTGCATTCAATGGTTATAAAACCACCTCTCTGCAAAAAAGGGACTGTGGCACCAATATAACCTATTTTTTTACTATTTAAATAGTGATAAAAATTAACGCTACTCTGCAAGTATACTTAAAGTAGGACAAAATTAATTTTCAAAGGATAGGAACGCTGTAAGAATCTCATTCTAGCCCGTAGGACGCTTGATTATTTACTTCAGTTACTGTGGTGTTCATTTCCTATTTTTCCAGTAGCATCTAGAGGCTGTAATCTGGGTCAACAGCCTCTTCATTTAAATATTGCTTGTACAGGTAGGTCCCTGTGGAAATACTGCAAGCACTGACACTGCTGTGGGTAAAGCAGTGCCATTTATCAGCTCAACTGCACTCACTGGTCTTTCGCCTGCTCTCACTGCAAATACAAGGTAAAACAAGTAAACTGAAAACAATTTATCTGAACACATTTTATCTCGTGCGTGCAACAGATACAGAGCCTGGGTGCGGGTAAATATCGCCCTTGGACAGCTGAAGGGGTAAAACCTTGAGCACTCTGGGCTGCCCTCGAAGCTGCCCTGGCTCTGAGCAGAAGATCTGGCTGAGGATCTCCTGAGGTCTCTTCCAGCCAGGGTGATTTTACGGGCAGTGAGTGTAGTTGAGAGAAATTTCTGTATCTCGTGGCAAACCAGCTACAGGTGGCTGTTTACCCAGACCTCCAGTTCGATTTTTTTAGGGTAATTTTTTTATGCATCACTGAAAACTGCTACAAATTCACTGTCTCAAGAGTGAACGTTTTCCCAGACAGTTCAAGAAGCTGATTAATTCAAATAAACTTAATTGCATGACAGCCAAACATTACTTTCCAAGAGGCTCAGTAAAGCACAGCTTCCCCTGTGGGCCTGGGTTTGGTGCTCACTTGTCAGTGTCTGGTGTACAAAACAACGCTTGGCAGCTGGTGGTATCTAAAAATAATTTTTAAAAGAGTTTTTCTGATTCTTTTTCCTCTGAAATGTTGCATATTTCTGTTGTCCAGCTCCCATCCATCGATCCTGTGTGACATCTTTGAGCTCAAGTATGAGTGAAGCAGTCACCACCAGCACCCTGCACCCCAAGCAGGGCTTGCCCCATCCCTGCACACAGTGAGTCCTTAAGAGGATATAAATAATGAACCCAAGAGCACCAGGACTCAGGAAGTCAGGGGGTTGCTCTGTAAGGACAGTTTCAAAATTGCATGGCTGGAAAACTGCTCTCCTCCTCCTATTTGGATGATATATGAGTCAAAAAAACCCATCTGGACTATATTTTAACCTTCACACCCTTTCTCCTCCTGCTCCCTGATATCCTGGAGATGCTTCTCTGCCCCCTGGTTTATTAATGTGACAAACCAGAAAACTGCCATTAATTATGCACATAACATCCCTTAATGCTGGCTTAGTGGGACTCATTTCCCATTGCCTTTTGCCACACAGAAGGGAGAGGGAAGAAAGAAGGAAGGAAATAAGGGAGGCTGCAAACCAGTTTATGGCTGGAGCTTTCTTGGTTGTAACTACTTTTTTTTTTTTCCTAAACTGCTGGAAATCCTGTTTGCTACTGTAAGTACTTAAATAAAGGGAACAGTAAGTTTGGATGACATCCTTATGTACTGTCCTAGCCAGCTGTGATGTTTGTGGCCGGAGACAATGATTTACTTTTATTAATTAATCACTATAACTTACTCCTGTTATCTTGTTGAGTTGCCAAAGAATTGGTTATAATAAGAGAAGCATGTTCCTTAAACTCCTCAATATAACCCTTTTTCATCTTCCTTCCTGACCAAGTGACCAAGATAAATGGCATTGCTTTTGAAAACAACCTTCACACCTTTGGCTTTAATTTCAAGATGACAAACTCGGGCATCCACTTGTAAATGCCTCAGTTCTTGCTCTTGAGATGTGACATCCCCTGAGCTGCCACGCAGCCGTAAATGGGTTAGGAAAGCACTCCCTGCTCCATGAGGCATCCAGAGCTGGCACCAGAGCTGCAGAATCAAAAGGGAATCATCCCTCACTGCCTGTGTTGGTTCAGCTGGAAGCCGTGCTCCCATTCCCTCTGAACCCAGCTGCATCTCCCATCTACTGAAATCCTATCTGGCAAATCCCATATGGATCTCACTGTAGGATCCAGTCAGAGATGTAAAGCCAAGGTTTTGAGGGCAAATGGAGCGTGTTTTAACTGTCCCTGAAAATGACTGATTTAACCATGCCCTTAAAGTACATAATGATGAAGTGGCATCTTCTTCACAGCTCTGATATCAAACTATCTCTAGTTGGCAGATTTTTCTACTTTTAGGCCTGTTTTCTTGAGGAGAATAGAGGTGATGATTATTATTAGCTGTCCCTGCCCACAGCAGGGAGCTGGAACTAGATGATCCTTAAGGTCCCTTCCAACCCAAGCCAGTCTATGATTCTGTGATTGTATCCATGGTCTATCTGTGTAGGATGTGTCACCGTCCTTGTATGACATACTTCTAAAATAAAAAATCCTTCCCCCCCCCATTTCCATGCAAGTGATGACTCAGCCCTTATTTGCAAACTGAACCACCCTCCAGGCTTTAAATGTACCCAGCCTCCAGCACGAGGAGCACAAATGAGCAGTCCTGTGCAATCATTCCCAAAATGCCACGGTGTTTCCCTCTGTTCCCCCCTCCGACCACCCCGTGATGCAGACAGGGCACAGCTCCCGCCTGTCCCCAAATCATTTTCACTGACCCACTAAATCAAATCACATGCAAGGGTGAGGCACGGCCACAACATGACACAATCCACTAGCAGAGTGATTTTTTTGAAAAGAGAGCTTTCCAAAATGTTTGTGAGAGCAGTCCCATTGAGACTGTTCTGGCACGCTTACAGCATCCCTGGGCAGCTTTTGTTTTGTGCCCACATTGTGATAAATATCAGTGCATCCACCTGAACGTTCTTGAACAAAACACAGAGATTTCAGCAACAAACTGCCCAGCCTTCCATTTGCATGGATGTCCAAAATATTTCTCCCCCATTTGTCCAACTCTGCTGCACAATGCTGCAATTAATTACGCTCATATCAAAGGGCTACAATGGAACCACTTTAGGCATAAGTGTATATAGTCATTGTTTATTCTGTGTACTTCTTGGAACCATTTTTCTGAGGCAAAAATCTGATTTTTTACCTAGTGTTTCTGAAACAAGGGATTGTGTTCACTAATATTTTCAGAGCAGTGTTAAACTGGTATTTTTTGAGCCTCCTATAGTTGGAAAAAATGAGAAAATGGGAACCTTTGCCCCTTGAAAGATAGAACATGATTAAGCCAAAGCAGCTTAGTGTTACATTGCAATCTGATATAATGATACGCCACCACTGCCCTGGTGAACCCGGCACAGAGCAGCGCCTAATGCAGTGTGAGTTTCCCTCAGCAGAAGAAATGCTAAACAAATGGACAGCAAAATTTACCAAGCACTTGAGCACGGCAAACGGGCAAAGTGATTGTGCTCCACCCACTGCACAGAAGAGGGGGGATAGCACAAGATAAAAAAATAGACATGCCCTTANGGAGGGGCAAACTTGGGGTAATTACGTCATTAACTGAAGTTATAATTGGAGAATTAACCCTGATATGCAAGTGGACCAAACTTACAAAAGTGTGAAGTGCCCATGACCCAGGGTCCATCTTGGGTGGAGCCCCTTGAAGGCTTTACACACTCCCAGGGTGTACCTTTGAAGGCACTTCAAATAAATACCTATTTTTATTCTCTTGTTCCTGTCTAGCCCCTGTTTTCAGGTAGCCACTTCAAGGCATCACACTTTGTAAAACATTTGGGGGTTATTCCACAGTGTGGGGGTTGTTCTGGAGCCTGTTTTACCCGTTATAAATGGGAGTTTGGTTCTCTCCAAACCCCATTCCATTGGTTATTTCACTGTCTTCTTCATGCTCTGGTTCATCTGGCCAGTTCAGCCTTAGGGCTTTAGGACTGTTCATAAAGAGTCAGAACCACCTATCCAGCATACCCAGTCCTTGCATGGAGAGTGTACAAATATTTAACCTGTCCTTGCATAAAAGGAGTCTCTGAAATTGCTTCCTTCTCTTTGAAAACTATGATTGGAGTTCACTGCTGCCTTTTCAAAGTGACACACAGCACCTTTCACGACGTTTGGTGGTGGCTGAAGGGCTCAGCATGAAAGCAGGAGGCTCAGCTCCCTGCCTCTTTCATTCTGAGAGGGTTTCAGCCCACTTATTTCACCTTGCAGAAGAGAATTTAATCTTTTTCAACTTTGGGCTATTCTGGGTACTTTGTACTTGGCTCCTTAATGCTACCATTTGATGCATGTGTACAGGAGAGAAAAATGGCATAAATATGTCTCTCTCTAGCCTGGTGCTTCAGCATGGGGAGGTGTCTGGTTTTCAATTGCTTCCTGGGACAGTTTCTGTAATCTGACAGTCACAGAATGTGCTCAAGCTGTCCAGGTAAGATGGAGAGAATGCAGAATTACTTTTTTCTCTTATCTGTCAGCAAAAATTGGCAGTAACCTGTTTTTTTAAGATGATGGTGCTCCTTGCTCCCCTGATTTGTTGGTTGGCTGGCAAGAGTAGCAGCTTCAAAACAGCCCCGTGGCAAGTACCTCACCTGAACTATTCCTTCATGACCCCATAAACAATCCCTGTGTGCCAGGGGCTGAATACTGGCTTGTTCTCTTGGAAGAGATGAAGGCTCTCAGGCTGAGGATGGACTTCAGCTCAGCACTCACACCTCTTGAATCAATGTTCCATTCCCCGAGTCACTGTATTTTAAGGCAGAGATCACAATCACCTCTATCCTTGGGTGTCCTGTAAAGGTGTTTGTTATTTGGGGGGTCCTCCACACCCCTTCACTCTATTCCAGCCTAAATCAAAGACAGATGTTTAAATTCTTATTACAGGACAGGTGGATCTGTACCAGGACAAGCATGTTTGACATGCTTTTGGGCATAATTTGTGAGGTGTGTTCTTTAATTTTCACAAATTCTGAGTTTCTCTCCTTTTTAAGGGCCTTCTCTCCATCATCTGCATCAGGAATCAGCAGCAGCAGCATCTCACAGCTCCTGTGCCAGTCACTGAAAATTGGATGTGGGGTTTGCCACAAGGCAGCAGCGAGCAATTAGCTGGAATGCCTGGGGTGGGGAGGGCTTCAATGCCATCCCTGTGGTGTGTCTGTGATTTTCCTCCTCCTGTGCATATTTAAGACTCACAGATTTTCTTTTTATCTGCAAGTCACATCAAGCTCCAGCTGATGCTTCTGGCTTTAAATACCTGTAAAACAGCATTTTATTTTGCCTTTTGCATTCTGACAGCTGCCACAGGGGTTTGTTATTTCTTCTTGAATACATTTGTTCTTTTAGCTTGTATACCCCAGGACTGTTAAAAATTAGCAAATCAGAAGTGGTTTTTTTATTTGGATAATCTTAATATCATACAAGCATCAGATTTCGTCTGACCTCAATTCCTCCCCTTCCTGCATTACATAACCTGGCAGCTCAGACTTCTGGTTAGGCTTTGTCATTCCAAAAATGTGTCAGAACATATATGTTACAATCATTTGACATATCTAAGTGTAACAGGTGAACCCACAGGAAAACAATTCTCCTGAAAATTGAAATGGTTTCATTTTGCTTCGTGGAATAAATACATCCAATTTTGTTTTTGACATCTCTCCTCCTCATGTGTTTGCAGCTCCATGTACTTTGCTGTAATAAAATAGCCTTGTATTTGCACTAAAAATATTTGCATTAAAGATATAGACCACATTGCAAAAGTCAATAATTTCAAAGTGGTTTTTTCCCCTCAGAAGAGTTTGTGGGTTTGTTTTAAACAAACCAGTTTTCAACAAAGATTTTATATCAACAAGGAAATATAATAGGATACCAACCCAGTCTGGTTTAAAGCTTTTGGGATATCTAAGCTTCTCTTAACATTTTGGAACATCATTTTTTGGGGAAGCTTTTTTTTTGCTGTTTTTCTTTTTTTTCCCTGTGCTTTATTTCAGCTGATTTTGGTCTTATTTTTCAGAGAGGGCTCATCATGCTGGGCAGAAGTGATAACAGGCTGCTGGACGTTGGACAGGCTCAGGAGAAACTGAGAAAAAAGGAAATATTTTAAGTGTGTGAGGCTTTGCCCTGGCTTTTTTTTGTTTTTCTTTTTTGTTCTGTGGGGAAGAGCTTTCAGATGAGAAAAACCAGCAGCGATCCAGAAACATGTAGCTGTGTCCCTCTGGAAACTGGGAACTGCTGATTGCTACAAATCTGTTTAAGGCTGGAAAATCTGCAGCTGGCAGAGGCAGCGCCAGGGCTCCCAGGGCTGCTCCTGAGGCTCAGCATCCACTGATGGAGCGATGCTGGGAACAAGGGAGCACGTCCAGGTGTCACTCAGCCCCTCTCCCTCTCCCTCACTGTGCCATAGCCTGGAAATCAACCCCCCAAAATCAGCCACAACACACAGGGAGGCAGGGGAATGAGGGCCTGAAGAAAAGTGACAAAAATCACATATTGCACCCGAAGGGAGCCTGACACGACATAAAGACAAACCGCAAATTAATCGATGTCGGCTCAAATTCGTTTGTACAACTGCACAAAACCCCGTTTTTCACCATGACTTCCCATCCCCCAGCTCTCCAAACCCTGCAAGGTTAAAGAGTGGAGGGTTTGGTGGAGATGAACAGCTTTCAGCTGCTGGTGGGCGAGCTGCAGCCCAGAGCCTCCCAGGAGGAGGTGATGTGAGGATAAAGCAAGGAGAGGATAATGAAGCAAACAGGATGCTAATGTGAGCTGCTGCCATGGTGAGTGCTCCAGACTGCCCCTTCCTGGGGCTGTCCTCACCAGTGACTCTGAGGTTTTGGTGAGAAAGAAGCACTTTGTTGAAGTCATTGCACTTGCTCTGAGTGCAAAACGCTCGGAGTTTCAATGAATCAAAGGCGAAGAATACAGCTTATCCCAGACGTGGAGATCTCCGTCCTCCAGAGAGATGAAAAAGCACTAATGCTGAGTGGCTGTGTGCACTTCCAGTAATTACTAAAGAATAAAGTCTGATATCAGTGGTATAGAAATGTTAGGTTATGTAAAGCTTGCAATGAATGAAGGGAATTTTGGGGAGAGAAGGATGTGCATTCATGGCTTCATTTTAATTTGAAAAGTATTACTACTGGTAATGTAAATATGCTGTCTCTCCATTAAATAAAATAAAAAACGTGCCATTTCCCTGGAAAGACTTAACGAATCCCCACTTTTCCCTGTCAAGCCTGGCCATTCTCTGATTCTATGATTCTGAGTTTAAATCAGGGAACTTGGACTCTGGATTCTTTTTCCTGCCTTTTAATAAAAATACTTTTACGTTTCCTTGACTGAATCATTAAATCTGTAAAAATCTAGAAAAAAACATCCTGGCTCTGGATGCCATGAAACACTGACAAGTCTGCCAGTTTTCAAAGGTGCTTAATGCCAAAAAATTGGTAGAAACCAGTAAAGCCTGAAGATATTAATAACCCAGTAAAGACAATGTGTGCCCAAAACCCGAGGCAGTCACAGATTGTGGGGACATGTGAAAATGGATTCCCACACATGCAGTGCACGCTTGACTAGAAGTGAACCAGGAGAGGTTTAGATTGGGTTTTAGGAAACATTTCTTCACAGAAAGAGTTTTCAAGCTCTGGCACAGCTGCCCAAGGGAGTGGTGGAGCCCCCATCCCTGGAGGGATGTAAAAGCTGCGTGGATGTGGCATTTGGGGACATGGTGCCCTTGGCAGTGCTGGGTTAATGGCTGGACTGGATGATCTTAGAGGGCTTTTCCAACCTGAATGATTCTGTGATTCTACAAAGGGAAAAGGGCTGAATCAGAAGAGGTGTCCCAGCAGATGATTAATTCAGTATCCACCCAAAATGTCATCAATATTGTAGGTATTTTTTTATTACTGCAAATACTTGGCACTCTGGCAAGTGCCTTTCAAGCACTGATTAATTCTCTTTGCATGCCCTGGATCTGAGGATCATCTCCACCTTCTGCGTGGAGAATCAAGGTTTTAAAAGGTGCGACCGTGAGCCAGAAATAGATTTGGGCTGTCTGACATCTGCCTTCCTTGTGGGACTGGAATAATAGATTAGCACCAGGGAGGGATTCCTTGCTGCTGCTTTATTTGTGCTTCTGCAGGGATTTTTTTCTGTCTCCCTGTCATTCAGCCGTGCTTAGGCATGAATTCCTCACTCTGCCATTGCCAAGAGAGGAACCTCTCGACACTTGGAGCTGTGAAAGTGGTGAGTGCAGTTTATTTGAGCGCATGGCAGGGGTCCAGGCAGGTGG
This sequence comes from Machaerirhynchus nigripectus, assembly GCA_013397975.1. NCBI lineage: Eukaryota > Metazoa > Chordata > Aves > Passeriformes > Dicruridae > Machaerirhynchus > Machaerirhynchus nigripectus. The sequence continues at coordinate 706,885 of VZRQ01002785.1, read as the reverse complement.
GTGGCTAGGCTGGAGCCAGAAGCTGCCAAACACAGAGGGTGAGATGTCTTGGGAGGGAAAAAAGCTCTGAATCCTTCCTGTGTCAGGCTGACCCTCTTGGCTAAGGGTGGAAGGTGATTTTATGGTCCATTCCACCCAAGCCATTCTGTGATTCAATGATTAAAGGTGAAATTTCAAACCATCCTTCCCCACCCCCAGCACACGCAGATGAAGAACAGAATTGAGAACTTTTCCACTGCTGTTTGTTGCAACAAAGAGAAATCCCATAGCAGGATGGAGTTTCATTCTTTCTTTAATTCCTCCGATAGTTAGATTTAGTCATTCCCTTAGGACACCAGGGATGCTTTTTGAAGATGCCCATGACAGACATCAGAGAGTTTATTATATTCTCTTCTTCTTCACATTGCAAGGAGAAGTAGAGAAGACCTCCAGAATGTCCTAAAATCTCAGTGGCTTGAATTTTTTTTTAGAAGTAATGTAAGAAAAACTGTAATTAAAAAAAAACAAACAAAAACAAAACTACAAAAAAAAAAAAAAAAAAACCAAAAAAAAAAAACCTGCAACAAAACAACAAAAAAAGACAGAAAGCAGGTCTCCTGAATGAGTTACAAATTCAAAGTGCCCAAAAGTGAGAGGGGAAATGACTCACCCCAAGGTCACACAACAGCTTGGGAGCAACAGCGGTGAAAGAATGTAAAAATCCCAGTTCGTTGCCTTAGAGAGAGGGACCCCCATCCTTCCTGGGAATCTCTGGAAGCAGCTGGGGAATGAAAGTGACTCTCCCTGCCTGTTTCCTTGGAGATGGAGAGCAATGTTTGCAGCAGCAAGCGTGAGGGAAGTTTCCTCCCTGAAAAGGGAGCCAGGTATCATCCTGCCCTCAGCCTGGTCGGATCCATGCGAGCAAAAAGCCTGTGGAGCACTAAAAGATCTTCTTTCAAGTGAATGTGTAGGACACGGTGATGGGGGAGAGGTTATTTCAGAGCAGGATGTAGGAAATCCAAAGCTAAATCTTCCCTCCAAGCCTGTACTTCCAAGTTGCAGGGAGTAAGGTACATTGAATATGCAGGAGCCTGGAAAAGGAAGGAGTTTGCCAAGTTATGTAATGCAGTTGGATTTTCTTCTTTAACTACTGACCCGGATCAAATCTGCCGCCAGCTTGCTCGCACAGAAGTCAGCAGCTGATTCTTGTGTTGGCCTGGGACATGTTCTGTTCATAACCTGCATTTTCCAGTGGAAAACTTACCGGAGAACTCAGAGGAAAAACATCCTTTTACAGATTATATATGAACAGCTATACACTAGAGCTAAAAATACTCCTTTTTATGCACCTCCGTGTAGTTTCATGACTTTTAGCATTTTGTGCAAGTGTCTGTGCTTGTTACAGGGTGTTTTGTGGAGGAGTTTGTGTCTTCTGACGTGCAGGAGTGCCAGGGAGGGATGTGAGACTTTGCTGGGTGGGTGAATGTGTTGCCAGATGCCCTCGCTGGGGGCCTGGACCCCAAGAACAGACACCCCTGCCAGGACTCCCCTTTGAGGAGTTCTTTCCCCAGCTCCAGGGTGCTGTGGCCATACGCTCAGAAAACAGGAAATGGGCAGTTTTTCTAAAGCATTACCTGACAGATTTGTGCCGTGCGTTGGTATCACTTTGCACTGAGCCAGCTCAGATTTATGGCTCAGCCCGAGAGCAGCCTCCCAGTTTATCTGAGCTGTCAGGTAATGGGACCCATCTGTTCTACAGGCAGCACTTTTAGCTCTTTAGTTTTGATTTTTTTTTTAAATTTCCTGTATCATAGAGTCATAGAATCGTATCATTTTATGGAATGATAAAATGGTTTGAGTTGGAAGGGGCCACAAAGCTCATCTCGTTCCAACTCCCTCCCATAGGTAGGGACACCTTCCCTTATCCCAGCTTGCTCCAAGTCCTGTGCAGCCTGGCCTTGGACACTTCCAGGGATCCAGGGGCAGCCACAGCTTCTCTGGGCAGCCTTTGCCAAAGCCTCACCACCCTCACAGCAAAGGCTTTCTTCCCAATAGCCCATCTAACCCTGCCCTGTGTTAGACTGAACCCATTCCCCCTTGTCCTGTTACTCCATGCCCTTGTCCCAAGTCCCTCTCCAACTCTCTTGGACCCTGTTTAGGTACTAGAAGGCCAAATAAATTATTTTCTGTTAATTTTCATTTGCAGGAATAGATGTTGGTGTAGTCACTATTCTGGCAGGCTGGTCTAATTCTTCTCTGGTGTGAAATAATCATGTTTTGAAAATGCAGGAAATCTGTGACTTCTCCACTTTCCCACTACCTCCACAACTCAATTTCTTTCAGTCACCTCAGCTGCAGCAGCAACACTATTCTAACATCTTTGCACCGAAGTCCCAGTCATTACTCATACTTGCAGGCAGTCATAACAACCCCAAAGAATCAATTGTTGTAGATCAAAGGGCAAATGAATTTATGATAGCCAATTAAGGTACAATTAATAATTCTATGGTGATGTGAATTCTGAACATGAACAGTGTTTTTTTTCTAGCAAGAATGCTGGCATCTGACTCCACATCTCAGTGGAGTCTGTGGCTAAATATTAAATAACACAGCACACCAACGGAGTGGTGTCACTCCAACAGAGTTAATGAAATATTACACTGGAATCTGGTCCATTTTGCTCAGCTTCCAAATAAAGTGCAGAGATTTTAAGAAAATGCATGAGATGTGAAAAATAAGTAACATATTCATGCCGTGCTTTCAGTTTTGCTGCAGGCCCTGTCTCTGCAGAGATCTCTCTGCTGAACCTCTGCTGGATGAGGGTTTGGCATAAACTTGCCAAAGGGTCGTAAATTTAACAAAGAAAGAAAAAATAGGAAAATAAGAAGCTGCAATATGGTTAGACTTCCCTTCTTCAGGCATTTATTTAACAAAGAAAGATCTGCCCCGTCCCTGGAAGTGTCCAAGGCCAGGCTGGACAGGGCTTGGAGCAACCTGGGATAGTTGTCCCTGCCCATGGCAGGGGGTGGAACAAGATGGGTTTTAAAGTCCCTTCCTGCCCAAACTGTGATACATCCAAGACAGAAGTTGCAGGTGGGGTTTTAGTTCTCACAGAAGCAGGGAGGCAGGAGATAAACTGGGTTATACAGCACAGACTCCAGGGAGCAAAATTCCTGCAGCTCTGAAGGGAAATGTAAATATTCTTGTTGCTGTAGCTGAGTCCCTGGGCACCAATGAGTATAGAAGGCACCAGTAGGAGATTTGGGCAATGTTCTCTACCTGAACTTTTCTCATGGCAGGTGTAGTGGATGACCCTGGCTGGACACCAGGCCCCCACCAGAGACACTCTGTCACTGCCCTCCAAAAGTGGACAGGGGAGAGCAAATCTAACGAAGGGTTCATGGGTTGAGACAAGCACAGAGGGAGATCCCCCACCAAGTATCATCATGGGGAAAATAAACTCAACTTCTGCACTGGCCTGGGGGCGGCAGGGCTGTTCCTCCTGGAACTGGCTCCAGGGGCATGGGAGAAGCTTCCAGCAGATTCTCACAGAAGCCACCCCTGTACCCCCCTACTACCAAAACCTGGCCATGCAAAGCCAATCCAGTATGGAAACATCTACCAGTGACAGGCTTTGGGTCATTTACTCCTCCCCAAAGCCTCACAGTTCTGAGGCTCTGCTGTTATTTTATTATTCCTCTCAGCCCCTTGCTATTTCTTTGACAGCTTTCCCTTTAAAATTTTTTAAAATAACAATTTCTCTGCATGCAACCATGGGTTGCTACCTCAACCCATGTGGTTAGGAAGCCCTTACTTAAAATGCTTTCTCTCTCCCTACCTCCTTCCTGTACAAAAACAACCCAAACAAACAAAAGAGGGATTTTTTTCCCGAAAGTTGGCAGCAGTTTTCAGAGCTCCCACTGTCATTTCTTTAAGATCTTCAACTTGTTTGTTTAAATGTTCATGTCTTTAGGCCTTTCTTCCTGCTTTTATTGCTGGAAACCATGAGAGCTGCTATTTGTTCCAGAAAGTAGATTTATTATTTCTTCTCTACCCCAACTATGACTTTCTTTCCATTTCAAGTAAAAAACTCAATTTACTCTTCCAATATGCACTTTATCTCCTGTGACTTAGAGCCCCAAGCTGTGAAACAGCACATCTTTGGTTGGTTGTGACAATTGAAAATCAAGAGTAGAAGGCACTCCATAAAATTTAGGTGATGCATGCCCCAAACAGCTGCAATCTCATCAGTTCCAGGGCACGGCCTGATGATGGGAGGCAATATGCCATAACAAAATGTTATAAAAACAAGGATAAATATGCATTTTGCATTACACGGTATCAAACCTTGTCAGAAGGGAGCTGGCTGGGGAATTTGCAGATGAGAGGAGTTATGTGGTGGGTAGCTGAAATTTTAACGAGGCTTTCTCGGGTTCAGGGATGCACCTCCTGGCGGCACAGGGGGGTGGGAGTTTGGGAGCCTGGCTGGGGAGTGTGAGAGGGGTCAGCTCTGCCGCTGCCTCAGGCTGGAGAGGGAGGTGCCACCGGGCCAGCACCAGCCCAAAGTGACACCCTGGGTCAGCAGGGAGCAGAGTGTGGGCACAAAGTGGTTGGGAAAAGGGGCACCTTCACTCACAGATGTGCACAAGACCTGAAACCATTAGTCCAAATGAAAACCTTACCCACGGAGTGCATTTATTTAGTGAAAAAATACTCCCATCAAATCCTTTTTTTCTTAGTTTTCCCCAAGAAAACACCCAGTGTAGAATAATGACAGAAAATCCAGGGGACTCTGAGAAGATGAGTGCCCAGGATTACTTCTTTCCCTGTCATTTCAACAGATGAGGAGGAGGAATTTGAATCCAGCCTCCCCACACCTCACAGTAGAGCTCCCGGCACCAGACTCTCTGTGTGTTCTAAGGCAGGCAAGGGGTTGCTTTGTATTTGTCACCAAAAATGCACTTAACTAAAGTTCAGTTTTGTCATACATCAGCCTGGAAAACGTATTTTGAAACCTGAATTTTCCACTAAACACATTTCTGGACTTGTTGCTATTGTGCTTCAGAGATCAGCATCTAAAATGGTGCCACGGTCTTTTGATTACTTGCAGAGTCCTGGTTCATCTGTATTTGTAAAGAGGCAATTCAGGTCATGCAGTTGTAAATAGAAAGATGTTTTCTGGCAGGCACTGAAATGCATGTGGGAATTTATTTATTTTCTGAACTGAATGAAGTTCTTCCTGCTAACCATTCCTGCCCCGAACACAGTCACAGCCAGTGGCAGCCAACCACTCTTTTGAGATACACAACCACTGCAATAAAGAGGAGTACAAAGAAGGATTGGTGATAAGAAAACCTCGGTAAAAAAAAAAAAAGCTTCTGTACTGATTGCATTTAAAGATTTCTAAATTCAGAGCGAAACTGTTAAAAACTCACGACGAAAGAAATTGTGCTTCTAATGAAAGCTTAGTGGTGCACAGCCACTTGGACAAGAAGCAGCATATGGCAGATAATCTGAAATATTTAAGGATCTCTATGAGCATGTAGTACTACAGATTGTGATAGCAGAGTTTTGGAAGTTCCACCGGCTCCTGAAATTCCTCGGGATTTTTCTTTTCCACGTGAATTATTTTAAGATAAAACCTCACCTTAGAGGAATAAACTTATTGTTTCCACCCGTTGCTTCTGGGGCAGCCTGGGCACTGTTATAATTTTACAGTGCTGTGAGTGCCTTCCATGGCCAGAGGGGATCAGTGTGAGAGGGAAATTGATGGAATGTGAGGATGGTTAAATTGGGCCTCTGCAGGAGCGTTGCAGGGAGACATCCTTGTTTGCCAGCATCTTCTCCACACACTGAACAGCAAAAAGGACAAATCAGACATCTTTACCACCTGTTACAGATGTTACAGACATGAGGCAGCAGGAACTTGAGTGAAGATGTGAAAAAAAATTTTAAAAATACAAAAAAGTGATTCAGTCCAATTCACGTCTCCAGACTCACTGGGATCCTCCCCAGAAATAACTATGAGGTTGTTTTCATTTCTTTTTCTGGAGTTTGACTCCACTCCCACGGGCCTGTGTGTGCATTTCCCACAGTGTCTCAGTGGAAAAAAATCTGCTTTTAATGGGGAGCAAACTGCTACATCCCAGCAGCCCCAGCTGCAATCAATTCAAGCTACCCAGTGAGGAGACAGTGATGCAAGGAACAGAATTCAGCCACTCCCATCCAGGAAAGCAGTGATACCTCAGTGGGGTCTGAAAAGGATGAGGAAGAGGAGGATCTGTGTCTTCTTCTTTCTTTTTGTCTATTCATTTTCACTAGAAAAGGTTTGTGTTCAAATTCTGTCTATTTGCCTTGCCTGCACCCAAAGCACACGCTGGTAAGGGTCTGTTTTCTGTCTCATATCTGCTGTTATAAAATTTAAAAATGACTCTGCTATTTCAGCATTTTCTCCCTCCGCATTTTGATCCCAGAATCTGAGGAAATTAGGACCATACGGCTGAAAATATCAGCAACTCCCATTGATTTTTCCCCCTCTAAAAGTTGTCTTAAGCCTCCTAACAGGCCATAAGCAGCAAGCAAATACATTTTCAACAGAGCCTGGCTGAGACAACCACCCAGTACTATCCTATAAGTGAATCCCTATCTAAAAAGGAAATAAAACTGCATTAAGTCTGGGGGGAAGGAAGAAGAGCTTAAGTTAAGAAGGATTTTAAAGCTGTTTCTTCTTTGAAGTAGTTTTATTGCAAATCATCTCACAGTGTAAAAGTCATCATTAAAACTCATGTCTTCTTCTCAGGTCACCCGTGTGGAATTCACCCACACTTTGTGGAATCGAAAAGCAGGCTCTGTACACCACGGAAGTATTGCCACGTGATGGGAAGCCCCATCATCCATGGATGGGATCAGCTTCTCCTCTGAGGTCAGGCTGCATGAGTGGTTCGGAAATTCACTACATTTGGAGCGAGCTGTGTCCGCTCAGCACGTGTTGGTTCCCGTCGTGGACTGGCTTTGGAGAAGCTGCTGCCCCGAGGTTTCGGAGGACTGGTGTTACTCCACCATGAAAATCCTTAAACTGTCCATGCTGTGGGCCAAATATTTCACCCCAGATCTGCTCTTACATTACTTAGCAATGAAGTAGTGGCATCCCAGAAAGCCCCAGCTGGAGAGGGACCATGGAGAAATGGTCTTTCCATTAGCAAGGCCACCTTTAGAGTGCTGGTGGCAGCGCCAGGACCTGAGTGCTGAAATCCTGAATGCCATTACCTATTCTGAGCAAATACAACGCATTCTAGCTGATTCTTCATCAAAAGTGGAACATTAATTGAATTTCTCTGCTCGTTCCTAGCAGGGTGATGGTTTGCAATTGTCCTGTAGCTGCATGCCTGACTGCAGCTCTGCTTTATCTCACATACTGTGATTATGAAAACTGGCTGTACAGTGAATCATGCTGTGATTTACTTTGAAGAGGTCAGCTTAAAAAAATTCCCTGAGAGGAATTTTATTAGATGCAAACAGCACCAGGACTGAATTAAAATGCAGCCTCAGTAGTCTTATATCCATTTCATCAATATCATTATATTCCTCCCTCTGTTCCACCGTTACAAACTGATTGGAGATGTTTTTTTGCTTTAAAGTGGATGGGTCAAAAGAAGTTGTCTACAAACACAAGGTCAACTGTGCTCCACTGAAAATTATAATAAATAGCTGCAAAGCCTCAGTTACACTCTGTGCTAAGTGGACAAGATGGATAGAGGGTGTAATGGAAGGGCAGATGTGGAAAGTATTATTTAGTAATCACTCAGCCCAGAGGTTTGCTGCATTTTTACCAATGGGCATGAAATGATGAGGCCACCAGATAATGAAATAACCATTTCCTTCTTCATCTCAGCCAGATCTTCCTAAAGCGTGGGTCTGTGCATGTCCTTCCTGGCTAAATAGAATAGAATAAATCATAAGTATTGATGTAACACACATACAGAATTAGTGTTCAGTGCTCCACTGGTACCTGATTTCATCAGCCACCTCCTGCTTGAGGACAAGACCCTGAACTAGAACCCTTGGATCAATCCTGTGGAGTCTGTGTAAGCTATGACACCTTGTAGAGAAAGGAATTGTTCCCTGTGAGGGTGGGGAGGCCCTGGCACAGGGTGCCCAGAGAAGCTGTGGCTGCCCCTGGATCCCTGGAAGTCCCCAAGGCCAGGTTGGATGGGGCTTGGAGCAATCTGGGCTAGTGGAAGGTGTCCCTGCCCATGGCAGGGGCTTGGAACAAGACGATCTTCAAGGTCCCTTCCAACGTAAACCCAATATTCTATGAATATTTGTGTTTGTTTTGAATATAGTAGAGGAATCCGTGTCTCATGTCCAGGGTAACCAGGAAAGACAATTATCTTTCTGTGTTACCTAAGAGGAAAGGAATAAATAACGGATGCAAAAAACAGTCCAGCAGGTTTGTCAGTAAATTTGCTGTTCTGTACCAGGAATGGATGCCTTTCACCAACCCACACATGCTCTTAACAACACAATTTCTTTAATTATTACTAAGGACACTGCAGAGATATTAAATAACTGCAGTTTGGCCTAAGATGCCATCTTTAATCACGTCTTTAATCACTCCAAAATGGTTTATGCAAATCAAAGATTGGCTTGGAGTATCCATTAACCTCTCCTTCCTGAGGCGGAGACGGGCATGGAAACGCAGCATCTCCTGTCGTGGCAGAGTGCTCTGGCAACCCGCCTGTGGATCTGGAAGCGTGGGCATGGACACACCTGGCAGGAGGGGAGAATCTGGGAGTATTTTGAGGGCTGGTGCATTCCTGCTGTGGAAGAAGCACAGGTAATACTGCGTTCAGTGAGGAAATGCTTCTCCACACACAGGCGTTTGGGCGTAGTTCAACACGTACCTCACAAGGATTGTCCTGTGCCACCAACATGCAGGAAATACTTAGGTATATGCTAAAATGATAATAAAAAATAAGTAAGTTTTTAAAAATATAAAAATAATTGTATTTTCTGAATTCTACCTGTTCCTGTTTCTTGCGTTATCCATGTTACGACCTCTTCAGAAAACACTATTTGTATCCATAGATTAATATTTTCCATGGATCATTAGCCAACATTTGATTGTAATGATTCTGTATTCAGAGAGCCGGTGGTGCTCAAAGACATCATGTTATATGCCTAAAATCACTTTTTAGATGACTGTGAATCAAAAATTAGGCGTCTAATGAGGTCGTTATCAATTTCTAAGTTGATTTTCAAAATTCTGCTGTTACAGTTGTCGGTGAGAATGAAAATTATTGAAAAGAAAATACCATAGTGATTTAAAAGCACTTAAAATTAAAATATTCATGCAATCTTTCCCTGATACTGGCCCAATTTAGAACGAAGAGGCCCCAGCTTTCAATTTTTTTTTTTTTTTTACGATGCCTAAGCCAATGTAATTCAAGGTATATGATTAATTGATTTTAGCTTTGTTAACACCTGCACTAAACCAGAGCTTTATGTCAGAAAGGCAGCACTAAAAGTCAGGGAAACATTGTCATTAGAATCCCTCTAAAGATATAATTGTATATCATCTGCATATAATTAGAAGCAGGTGCACTCTCAGGCAACAAAGAGGTAACACTAAAAAAATTCAGTAAAACAGAAGTCTGAGATACACAGAGCACTTCCAGAAGATAATTAATCATCCTGGGACACCATAAAGACAAATTAAACGGAGTATCTGATATAGGATGTTGGGAAAGTTCATTGGTAAATTTTCCTGAATGACTTAAAAACTGTGAACTGCCAAGAAGGGAGGTGATGGATCGAGTGAGGTGCTACACACAGGAAACTGGAGGTGGGGAGAGAATTTGTCCCTTTCAAAATGTAAAAGCCAAAGGTCCGTGCTTCATACCCTGGGAAGTGCCCACAGGATGCCAGCCCCTGGCACTGGCACCTGTTCTGGCTGTGGGGAGAAATTTGGGAGTTGTGCATAAACAAAGAAGAGCCCAACCCTTGCCATCACACTTGCCCTGACAGTTCCTTACCACACTACTGCTTCTTTTCATTTTCCAACTCATAATTTCTTTTCTTGACCCAAAATCCATTCATATCAAGCAGAATTTTTCCATCAAAGGGCATTGGATTATGTCCTAATTTATCCATTCCCAAGAAAGTGAGTCTTGACCTACCTAACTGCTGTAAAATCAGCATTCAGGAACATTCATTTAGACTCAGTGGTTGTTCAGTTCTTGTTTTTTACTAAACTCTGTAGAATCAGGTACTTGCCCAATGAGCAGCTGTTCTGCACCCATATTCTTATGTGCATAATATTATGCTATTGTTATTTTTCATCTCTTATTCATCATCCTCCTATGAGACGTCACTGATTTTTAATTTCTTTTTTTTTTTTAAGAAAACCACCATTTCTCAAGAAATCTTATTTTTCTCTTTGCCCAGCACTTTGTAGTCGTTGGTTTTTCAAACAGAAAAAGAAGCACAGCAGTATTTTTGGCTATTGTCTTCTTTATTTTTCCCCAACTTTCTTTTCCCCATGGCTTTTAATAGATAATGGGAAAGGAAAATGAGAACCTTAGCACATTTTATCTGGTCAGTAAACAAAACGAGAGTTCCAAAAAAAGTATAATCATTTCTTTTTGAATCATGCCCACTTTGATATTTCATACATCTATTCAAAGAAAGAAGAATAGCATGTCTCATTCAGAAAAAGAAAAAAAAGAAACCCCTGAAATCTAAATAAACAGTGCATGAACACATCATGAGCTGAACAGAGTTTGCTTAAATTAGTATTGAACGATTCCAGACAAGAAATAAGCATGCAAGAAATTCAGTGTGATTTGCAAATTAGTTGAAAACAGGAAAAGAGCAGCCAAATACATGGGATAACTGATTAATTTTAATTAGAATGTGGGTCCCTGGTCATGCATAGCAAATTTCCCCCTGATCTGATTTCACTGAAAATAGGGTTTGGTCCATGTTAATGAAATCTCTCCTCAAGTCAATTGATTTTTAGTTCTCCTAAGGAAAATATTTGGTTCACTTCAGCAATAGAAACTGTCCCCATTACCTAAAAAGCTTCATAAAAATGACACATTACTTCTGGAAAAATTGCCACACACAGAAGTGAGAAAAAAAGAGGCTTCTACAGGACCTGTTGCTGTTTGACAAAAGCTTTTGGATTTCTGGTAGCACAACACAGACGGGCATGACAGCAGCAAATGCCCCAAATAAATGCATATTGATGGGTTTATTACATTTAAATAGAAGTTTTGCACCAACATACTCAAAGGTGTGTGTCTATAACAACCTCTTTCTCCATTAATGTAGAAAACCAGCAGCAGAAGTGGATTTTTCAAGAAAATCTGTATTTTTTGTACATGGCTTGATAGGTGGATCAGCAAACTGCCAGGGCAGGTGATCATCAAGTGTGGCAATTGTAAAGAAATAGTAAGGAAAAGAAACTAACCTGAATGTACCAAAATTGCTCCAAAATTCAGCTGTTTCCCTTCAAACTATCTAACTCAGTGGTCTTTCCACCTTATTTGCCTCATTGCTGTCTTTGAAAAAATCATACAAGAGTTTTGGCAGGAATTTTGGGGTGCATGTGAGCAAATGGGACTTACACTCACAGGTCTGAGGAGGAATATTGGAAATTGCTAATGTTAAATCTGAGATTAAAAATTAATCTGGCTTCCCAACTGTGAGCAAATGGAAATTAAATAAACAGAAACAAACCAAAGGAAATGCTGCCTGTTTCAAAGCGGAAAGTTACTCATTTTCCAGCTCTAAAAATGAAAGATTTTTTTTGTTGGAAGCAGAATATTTCTGCAATGAGAATGGAGAATCTACAAATTGGAGGTAGAATATTTCCACAATTTTGGATCAAGGAATTAAAAACCTGAAGATGTATTAATTATGCAAATGTTACGAGATAATTACTGAAGCACAGAAGTCATCCAGGCCATGATCAGCCTGACGCAGTTTAACCTGACGATTTGCAGAAGCAAAGAGGTAGAACCTAGAACTGGGGCGCTTGGAGTTCTCACAAGAAGCACAAAAGGGGAAAAGCACATTAAAAACCCAGATTTTCTCAGATCACTTTGGAGAGGCAAAAGGTGGTGTGGCCAAAAGTGAAGTGCACTGAAGCAATACAGTCCAAAGCACAATATTGCAGAGCTCTGATGAGTGTCACAGACAGTCAGGCTTGTAGTAAATAAATGTTATTAGGCTGCCACAATTACAGCATCTTCCTGTTTTCAGGCTGGTTGAGCCATCTGGCATGGGCATCCAGATAAAAGTTATGCAATTATTAAAACAAGCTAAATTAAATTAACTTAAATTAATCACAGTGTATGAAAATAACTGGCCAGAAGCATTGAATCACAGTTGTTTTGAACGTGATGACCTATTTTTCTGTTTTTCCTGGGCTTTCTCTAATTATGAGATAACATGTTCTCTTTGAAACGAGTGGCAGAAGTCCAGTTGAGTGAAAAGAAAGATGTGCACAGGGTGATATCTCCCTTGTACACTACCAGTGTGACACGCATAATAAACAGCATGCACCTAATGAGGGGCACAGATGGGGGTTTTTTATTGCTCTATTTTGATGCCACGTAGGATGTGCAGATATCACATTACAGCAAATTGTTTCCCACACCATTTTGGAAAGATCCAAAAGACTTTTTCGTCACCTTAAAGTTTGCGTCCTTCGAAAGGTTCATAGCTAGCCGTTTGTTACTTAGATGTTTCCCAGGTGGTTGTCTAAAGGCTTTATTTGCCACAAATTTAGGGGGTTTGTTACAAATTCGGCCAATCTTTTGGTGAGAATGTGTTTAAAAAACAGTGTAAAAAATGACTAACTGAAAATGGCTTGGCTTAAAGTGCTGAAGAAATTGGGAAGGCGTTCAACTAACAGCCTCCCAGAGCTGCTAGGAATAAGAGCTGTTGAGAAGGAGAATCCCAAGAAGGAGAATCCTGAAGAATTTATTTCTGTGTTTACCAAATGTGCTTGGTGGTACATGGAGGGAGAAGCCAGCGTCTTGCCTGCTGCTTTCTCAGAGGCAGCCTGGCTGCAGGGTTAGGGAGCTGCTTGTGCCCTGCTAATTCAGCAGGATGTGTTTTCCACACGTGAGGCTCCTGAGATGTGCCTGGAGCCCAGCACCGAGGACAGAAGGAGAGGAGCTTCCACAGCTCAAGTAATGAGCATCCCCAGCTTTTGCTCAAGCGCTTCCAAATGTTTTCCTGTGTCCTAAAACCCAGTAAAAGCCACCCAGAAAGGATGTGCAGACCCTCCTACAGCACAGGCAGAAGCTCCAGCTGAATTCTATTTGGCTTTCAGCTTTTTTCTTCTCTTTTGCCCTTTTCCCCAATTACACTGGCTTTAGGTAAAGCCTTTCACAGTAGTTCTTCCAGTCTATAACTGCACTTCATAAAGAGCCAGTTCAACCAGTTTAATGCACTGGATTGGAATCCCCACTGCAGATAAGATGTGCTGTTTATTTGGTTTTATGCTCCTGACGCGATGCCCCCCCCCCGCCACGGGCAGAACCACATCTGGCGTCTTGAAGGGGATTTGGGGGGCTTCAGGGAATATTTGTACTAGATATTGACAAGTCTTTTGTTCAGAAGTATTCAGGGAGGAGATGGAAACTGGTTTAACACAAATCACCTCTTTTAAGTGAAGTCCTTCTCAGAATAAAGCACAGGAATATGCCCAGGGAAGATGGGAAGACCCTCATCTACCCAGACTTCTGTAAGGCCTTTGAGATGGTCCCACATGACATCCTTCTGTCCAAACTGGAGAGAACCTAAACTTGATGTATGGAGTACTCAGTGGATAAGGAATTGGCTGAATGGACACATCCAGAGGTCAGTGGTTCCATGCCCAGATGGAGGCTGGGAATGAGGGGTGCCCCTCAGGACTCTCCCTTGGCACCAGGGCTCTTTATCAGGGACACAGAGAGTGGGATCGAGGGCACCCTTGGTGAGTTCACAGGTGACACGAGGCTGAGGGGTGCAGCTGGCACGAGAAACGGACAGGGACGTCCAGGGGGACCTGGACAAGCTTGAGAAGTGGGCCCAGGAGAACCTCTTATCCAAGACCAAGGGGCTGCACCTTGGTCAGGGCAATCCCAGTTCTGGGTTCTTCAGCACAAGAAAGTGATGGACCTGTTAGAGAGGGTCCACAGGAGATGCTCCAAGGGCTGGAGCCCCTCCGTTCTGGAGCCAGGCTGGAAGAGCTGGGGGGGTTCACCTGGAGAAGAGAAGGCTCCAGGGAGACCTCAGACCCTTCCAGGGCCTAAAGGGGCTCCAGGAGAGCTGGAGAGGGACTTGGGACAAGGGCCTGGAGTGACAGGACAAGGGGGAATGGCTTCCCACAGCCAGAGGGCAGGGTTAGATGGGATATTGGGAAGGAATTCTTCCCTGTGAGGGCAGTGAGGCCCTGGCACAGATGCTGTGGCTGCCCCATCCTGGAAGTATCCAAGGCCAGGTTGGACAGGGCTTGGAAGGTGGACTGGTCTGTAGAAGGTGTCCCTGCCCATAGCAGGGGGTGGAACGAGATGGGCTTTGAGGTCTCTTTCCACCCAAACCATTCTGGAATTCTGTGGTTCTTTATTTTTCAGTGGGAAAGTTTTTTTAACCATCTTAAACAGAAAGTGTAAAAATGCAGTCAGCGGCAAGTTCTGTTTAAAAATCCCTTTCTGTTTAAAAATCAAGCCTAAACTTGCTGTTCATCACCTACCTAACAAAATTAAATTGCAGAAGTGTAACAGTTGTGGAGAAACCCAGCTGTGAAATATGTGACTTGGACCACTGTGAAGTATAAGTTAGACAGAGGGGATTCCATAGCTGTAATTAGATTTTAAGCATAAGGAGCTGCAATTTTACGAATTTCCTCCCCTTCATAACTGTAGAAAAACCCTTTTGAGTAAAGCTGATGGTCTGCATACTTTCAGTCTAAGGAAATGAAAATGAATAAATTACTTGCCCAAAATGACACAAGCCTTTACAAAAGGAATCTTATCTCTAATAGCATTGTTATTACCCTTGTAATTGTTACAATAATTTTTCTTTTACAATCTCATAAGTCTGTTTCTCATATGGGCATTTAATTCAGATTCTCTTTCAACTAAATATCATTCTTCTTACGTCTAGGCCTCAGTAGATTTGCCTAAAGCATTTTCTTTTATAAGTTCTCACTTTCTGAGCATGTGATTGATCCTGTAAGGTACCGTGGTTATCTGTCTGGGAGAGGGATTAGGAGTCTGGAGGTGTGATCCTTCTTGGCCTTCGTGTTTGAGTATTGTGAACTTGGACACAGCACTCCCCCCAAAAAAAGGAAAAAAGAAGCAGGACGTTGGCCCTCACGCATCTTTGAGTCACAGAGTTTTGCAAAAGGAATGGACTAAATGTAAGCCAAACTCTTATTTTTTTACAAATAAGGTTTCAGATCTTCAGCTGAAAGTCCCTAGAAGTTCTAATTATTTTTATTCCAGCATCTCTGTATAAACAATCCTGCTGAACAATCAAACACTGCAGCCTTTTATATTTTTTTATCTGGTTTGCTCCACTAGGATTACAGTTATTTAAAAATATACATGTAAGACAGCAGTTATTAGCAAAAGCCTTAGAGATTCCTCTTGACAGTGAGGAGCAGAGGGTTAAAGTCAGCTATTTGGAAACGTCTGCCTAAAAAACACCCACCAGACACGCCAAGTGCTTGGGTGTGTGTACAAGGGAGCATCGTGTCAGCCATCTGCATTTGTCAGCTCATAAACCCCTGCACAAATACCTGATTTATATGCATACCTTGGGGTTTGGACACATAAAAAGCGGCAAGGGCAAATCCCTGCGAACAATTGCATTTGCCTCACTTGGAGAATCTGGATGTCTCTGTATATTTTGAGAAAGAGCCCATCTTCCTCTTTCCTCCTGAGTGATTAATGCTGTAATGACCAAGTTAGACAGGAAGCACAGGGAAAACAGGTGAACGTTTAAAAGGGGGCAAGAGAGAGAGGAGTTCCCGTCAGATGATTAATCAGACAAACGAGTTATTTGGAGAGAACTGTTTGCATGCAGCTGAGTTTTCTAAGATGTAATGAAGTAATTGCATTATGAAAATAATCAGCTGCTCTGCATTCTGATCATTAGACGCTGATGATATAATTGTGGTATAATGAAAAGCAGTCTGGTGATTATTCCATGGAGAAGTTCTCTGCAGATAATATTCAAATTTACTTTATTTTGGCATCTTTTCAAAGAAGCTGCAAGTACAATGTAAACAGCTGGACGGTGAGGTAATGTTATTAGAACTTCTGAAGTATGTCCCCTTTTTAAGCCATAAACTTGAAAAAGTTCTTTGAGTTTATCTGCATAATGCCAACTGAACTTGTTTGTGTTTTATGGCAGCTCATTAAATAACTTTGTTCTGCATTTCCAGTGGGAAACAGCCATTGTTTTTTGGGGGTTTTTTTTCTGAATAATTAATTAGAAACCATCCCAAAGCCATACAGAATCAATTCTCTTGTACGCTGGATGATATTTTATCACTTGCTCTTTTCTACTGATACACTATGATAAATGTCAACAACATGTGTGACAGGTGACTGACATTTATGGCCCTTTCCAGGGTAAAACATCAATCTGATCTTCTTCCATAGGTAATTTCACTACTGTTTGAAACCAGAACGCTGCATTTTCTCCAGTTAATCATTGATCTGCAAAGCAGGCACCTGGTATCTAAATTGGGATTGCCTTCCCAATTTTTTGACACAAGTCAGCTCATCAGGCTTTGATGGGACAAACAGCTCTACGCAGAAATCTGCTTTCCTCCTGAACATCTGGCAAGTTGTGAGTAAATTAATCTCCTGGCCAAATAAGAAATCCGAGTTATTTTGCTGTCTTGTTAAAAGTTGTGTATTTTTCTGCTATTGCCACAGTATTTGAATGCACCTTGAACAGTAAAATGTAGTTTTATGCTCTGCTGACTATATTGCTTGCAGGGAAATGTCTGGGCTACAACAAGGGCTAATCTTTGACTGGTAACAAGCTCTTTGTTTTCTACTCACAGTTTCTTCATTATCCTTCCCCAGACAAATATGTAACTGCAGCCCTGCCTGATGGGGAAGAGTGGTGAGAGAGCAGAGCTGAACACCGTGCTACTCAGCAAGAACCATTAGTTTCCCTTTGCTACAAACAAGCATTTCCAACCTCGGAATTTCCCAGCTGATTTAAATCCCCTCCCTGCCTTTTTATCCATGATACACATGGCTGTTTTTTGAAGTTGTTCTCTAATGTAAAAAGAAAAAATTGTCGATTCAGTGAGCTGTGAAGCCAGCCAAGTCCAGTAGCAGGAATAGCAGAGGAGGTGGAAAGGGAAATAGTAAGTGTTGAACAGGGGTTCCTGAGATCTTGACCTCAAATATCCTCCTGCTGTATTGAAAATATGCTAAATACAAAGGTCTTGAGCTGAGTTTGAGTTCTTAAAGAACACTTTTTTTTGTAGTTACAGCCTTGCATAGCCAAGCCTGCACTGTTTGGGAGGTCACTGTGCTCTCTGGGTCACCTCGTAATTGTTCCACTTAGACTTGTTGTAACACCAGAGTAATCAAATAGCTGTAGTTCTTAATGCACAAGATCAGCTGCCCCATCTTTCTCTCCTTCTCAGGGCTTCAAAAAATATGTTCACAACTTCACTACCCCCACACCTGTGATGTGCTGAATCAAGTAGGAAGGCTGGAATAAAATGCTCTGTTCCATTTGATAATGTTTTAATAGGGGAAGTAAAAGCCCACACC
The DNA here is from genome assembly GCA_013397975.1 of Machaerirhynchus nigripectus. NCBI lineage: Eukaryota > Metazoa > Chordata > Aves > Passeriformes > Dicruridae > Machaerirhynchus > Machaerirhynchus nigripectus. The sequence continues at coordinate 689,102 of VZRQ01002785.1, read as the reverse complement.
TCTCGTTGACTCTAATTAGAACAGCACATAATTGGCAGTGCTGAAAACAAGGCACTAAAAAAACCCACAGATGTTTCTTGTTGTCTTAGAAATCTGAAAGGAGGGGGGGAAAAAAGGCAGGACCAGAACTTAAAAGGGAACTGTAAGCTTTTGAAAGGTGCTTAGCTGCCTAATTCTAAATCGGTTTAGTAAAATTTAAGCACCTGTACCTTAAAGCTGTATAAAGTTAGATATATATTTCTATCTATGATTACTTAAGACAATACCTACATTTTAGACCTTTAGAGCCAGAATTCCATTTCCTGCTTTAACTACTAAGTGTCACTGCCAGATGGAAAGAGGTAGAAAAAGCCAACAGCACAGAAAAAATACTGCTGTGCTCCAGCCTTTGCATTTCAGCCAACACGGGGAACTTCCGTAGAGTCCAAACGCACTAAAGTTGGAGTTGATATATCCAAGTCTATTGGCCTGTGGAGTTGATTGCTGACTTGCTTTTTCTGGCTTTCCTGCTGCAAGGGTCTCCAAATGGCATTGTTACACGAAGGTGCTGTAACCAGGAGTAACGACCGTGACTCCCTCCTCATTCCGTTTCTTTACAGGGAGCTGGATTTTTCATGTAACTGCAAGGTAAGTCTCTGAGATGTTGCTTTTTCAGTGCTTTTTATTTTACTGCGGTAATCAAAGAGAAAAATCATTTCTTTGACATGTTATGTGAATCCAACAGAGAAATGCCGGAGGGAGACTTTGGGAATTGCTAGCTGTGTATTCTGCTGGCAGCAGACAGGAAGGATTGGGATAATTCCTGCACTTTTGATGGGTTGCGCTATCTCCAGATATTGCTGAATCATCGAGGCCATAGAACTTCCACCTGGAACTCGTAAAAATGTTGGGGGCAAGCAGCATTTCTGTCTAAAATTTACCACATTGAAGAACGTAATGAATTAACTTCTTTTGTTCCCTTTTTAAATGCTGCCAAGGACAAAATCGCTGGATATACTTACAGGGTTTTTTCTCACTACCACCCTGCAGTGTACCTAGAACATAAATGGAAGCTCTGGATGTGTGGGTCTTGTGGATAATAAAAAAAACCTTTTCCAGCTTTGCACTGGTGTGTAAATTGATTTCTTATATAGTATAAAGTAAAAGATGATTTCATCACTTATTGGGTATTGACATCATCTTTACATTGAACAACAGAAGTAAATCTGTGAATGTCCAAGTGACACAGTCAGATGAATCATGGATACAAATGTGGTGGGGGAAAAGTCCTGGGAAACATCAGTGCTGCTGACAGGCTGTAATAAAGACAGGTTATACTTCTGTCATGAATTACACCTATGAGAAGGGTCCTCAGAGAAGCTGTAGCAGAACATCTCTATTTTAAGTATTTTAAGATCAGATCTCTGCTAACAGCTATGCGTGGCTATATTATTATTACATGTACTGCTGGGGCAGCACAGCTGATAGACTTAAAAATAATACTAAAAAACATTAAAATTTAAAAACCTACACATCAGCCAAGCTATTTTCTCCTTCCTCCCATGCCCACTGTGCTAAGCAAATCACAGGTATAGTTAAAGAAAGAAATCCTACCCATTCTTACCCCTAATTCACACAGTTAAAACATTCTGCAGAGCAGGGTGTTGGTAACAGATGGACTGTTACAGCATGTGCCATGAATACCCGGGAAGAATGGAATGTATTTTGTATCAATGTTGTGATTGGGAAATAAAAATCCTTGTGAAGAATTTTCCTGTGAGTAAGCAGAATAGTCTGGCAGAGTAAACTGGTGGAGTGGTGGGGAACAACAAAATCATCATCCCATGTGATGGAATAACTACCTCCAACAACTCCATTCACATTGGCAATTCTGATTTGTAAATAGCACACAAGCTGAATTAAGGGAAATATTAATGGCTCACAGATCAAAACTTTGCAGAAGGAATTTTTAGCACTTAGTGTACTTTTACAGCCAATCTAAATAAGGTATTGGGGGAAGTTTTGAATGACCTTTAGCTGAGGTAGTTTAAGGGAAGCCTTTGCAGTTCAGATTAATCTTTCTCATAGTGCATCACACATGTCCTTGCTATCTGCCATAGTGTTATCATTTCCTCTAGTAATTAGAACTGAATTTTGTGTAGTGAGAGTCCCTATCTGTAAAGCTTAACGTTTCACACTTCATATTATGCTCTACAGCCACTGGATTGTCATTGCGTGTCCCACCCATACTGAACATGGTCTGTTATGGTCCATTTCCTCCTTTCCTCAGTCCTAATTTTAAAGCAACCATTTTTTACCACTTGTAATACACACGTTGCTCAGAGCTGAAACATTTTGCTTAAGGCCAACTTTTGCTCTTCACTGACCATCTTCACTGAGCCCAGAGGATGGTGACCACTGGCACTGAGTCCAGTTGGAGGCCTGTAGGCAGTGGTGTGCCCCAGGGGTCAGTATTATAGTCAGTTCATATTATTCAGCAGTGACCTGGATGAAGGGACACAGTGTCCCCTGAGCACCTTTGCTGATGATGCAGAACTGGGAGGAGTAGCTGACCCACCTGAAGGTCGTGGGGTCATTCAGTGGGACCTGGACAGGTTGAAGAGTTGGGTGAAGAGAAACCCAGTGAAGCTCAGCAAAGGCAAATGCAGATCCCTGCACCTGGGGAAGAATAACCCTGGGCACCAGAAATCCTTCCCTGTGAGGGTGGAGAGGCCCTGGCACAGGGTGCCCAGAGAAGCTGTGGCTGCCCCTGGATCCCTGGAAGTGTCCAAGGCCAGGTTGGATGGGGATTGGAGCAACCTGGGATAGTGGAAGGTGTTCCTGCCTGTGGCAGGGGGGTTGGAACTTGATGATCCGCAAGATCCCTTCCAAGCCAAACCACTTTAGAATTCTGTGATATTTAAAGGAATAAGATAATGTCCTACAAATGTCTGGTACTTGTTCATTTATTTTACCAGTGGAAAATTACCAGAAATGCAATTGGTGCTTGATTCCTTTTTCAGGAAAAAAACCTCCTGAATTTTAGCAAAGTTCTGAAGTTCAAAAGGCAAATTCAGGGTCCTGCATCCAGGGGGGAACAACCCCAGGCACCAGCTCAGGCTGGGGGTGACCTGATGAAGCAGCTCTGGGGAGAAGGACCTGGGGGTCCTGCTGGACAACAAGTGTGCATGACAAGCATGTGTCTTTGTGCCAATTAGGCTAACAGGATCCTGGGATTTATTACAGAATTGCCAGCAGGTTAAGGGAGGTGATCCTGCCCCTCTGCTCAGACCTCAGGTGAGGCACATCTGGAGTGCTGCGGGCAGTTCAGGGCTCCTCAGGACAGGAGGGACACGGAGCTCCTGGAGAGGGCCCAGTGGAGGCTACAATGATGACAAAGGGACTGGGGGATCTGCCTTACAGTGAAAGGCTGAGGGAGCTGGGGCTGTTCAGCCACAAGAAGAGACAACTGAGAGGGGACTTATCAATGCATACAAATACCTTAACGGTGGGTATCAAGAGGAAGGGGCCAGACTCTTTTCTATGGTGCTCAGCCACAGGCCAATGGGCAGTGGGCACAAACTGAAGCACGGGAAGTTCCACCTAAATATGAAGGAAAACATTTTTCCTGTGACAGTGACAGCACTGGATCAGACTGCCTGGAGAGGTTCTGGAGTCTCTTTCTTTGGAGATATTCAAAACCTGCTTGAGTGGAGTGGTTGGACTAAATGATAGTCAGAGGTTCCTTCCAACCCCGACCATTCTGCGATTCTCTGAAAATTTCCATTCCCGTCAGTGCAGCCAGGATTTGTCTGCAGCTGTTTATTTGGAAAAGTGGGCTAGGTTTGAGCTTGGAGGCTTTGCTATGTCCTTCCAAGAAGCTGATAACCTTTCCACAAATGGCCTTCCCGAAAGGAAACAATCAGCAGAATGAGAATTAAAATGAGTTGAAGCAGAAAATTAATCAACCAGGAGGCACTAAATGGATTAACTCCTTTCCAGGCAGTGTCCCTTCCAGCAGTGTCCCTTCCAGCACCTTTCCACCTTTCCAAGGACAGGGAGAGCATGAGAAGTGTCCCCTAGCCTGGAGATGTGCCTAGCAAAGCCTGGCTCAGCTGGTCAGGGAAGCATGCCCAGCCTTCTGCACCACTTGCTGAACAAACGATCATTTAATCTCCAATTAATCAGGTCACTTATGCAAATGCTAAACTGACCCCTAATACTTCTTTCTCTGACATCTGCAACCAAGTGCTGAGAAGCCTGAGTTCCTTGGGGCTTTTCTTTTTTTATTATGCTTTCTGCACTAAAATCAAAGAAGGCCAATGATTCCATTACACAATAGAGTATCTGACTCACCCTTACAACTATCTTTAATGTTTTTGCAAACCCCGGGATTGCTAATGTTTAAATCAACAAGAAACAAAATTAGTTCCATCACTCTTTTTATCAGGGGCTCAGCAACTAAAAAAGAAAATCACACAGTAAAATTGCTTCCCACTCCTAAATCCTGTGCTGTGTCACAATTTAAATAATTCAAAATTTCCACAAATTCTCTCTGCTCCTGCAGGAGGTAATCTATCAGCTTTTTTCATCATGTTTGCAGGTTAAATATTCAGTAATGGTTTATTAGCACTTACATTGTAGATTATCAACTTTGATTAATGTCCAAGTGCTACAAAGTTTCTCATATTTAATAAATATTTTCAGTACTCTCTTATTGCTTGATCAACATAAATTACAATAACTGTCTAATAATTGTAAATCAATACACACCCTGTAGTAAATCATTCTAAAGCAGAGAGCTGTTAAAAAGGGAAATCACGGAATCATTTAGGTTGGAAAAGCCTTCTAAGATCATCAAGTCCAACAATTTCCCCAGCACTTCCCAGGCCCCCACTAAACCATATCCCCAAGTGCCATGCATGTGGCTTTTAAACACTTCCAGGGATATCTCAGTGATGCCATATTTTTCCTCTTTCTTTCCCATGACAGTCTAATCCGATGACAATCTGTATTTCTCTTCCGTTCCTTTTTTTATACTTTCTTTGCTGATTTTTACTTTTTTTTTCCTGAACCCTCATCAACTGGGACATTATATTGGCTAAATCACCTTGTTTGACCACAATTTTTCACCTTGTCTCGATTCACTGCAATTAGGAACGTGGGGGGGGGAGGTTGGGGTTTTTATTTTTGCTATGGCCTGAAGATGCCAAGTGTGATTCTTGAGGTCTTGGGGGTAATTTTACTTTGCCTCTGGCTATCCCTTGATTCCTCTTCTATTTAGTTATTTTATTGAACCTTGTGTATGCACTGGAAACAACACACCTTTGTGCATGTACCTTGAAGAGAGTGAATTACAGAGCCCTGGTTTCAGCACAGGGTGGGCCTTACGGAGGGACTTCTTAGAATCACAGGATGGTTTGAGTTGGAAGGGACCCATCTCATTCCACCCCCTGCCATGGGCAGGGACACCTTCCACTATCCCAGGTTGCTCCAAGCCCCTTCCAACCAGGCCTTGGACACTTCCAGGGATCCAGGGGCAGCCACAGCTTGTCTGGGCAACCTAGAGCAATCCTGTCCAGATTTAGGTTGGATGATGTTGCTTTCTGCTGGCTGTTCCCCTGGGTATCCTCCATGGCAATGGAGAGAGGGACGTCTTTCTAAATAGCAGTTCCCAAAGTAGTTATCTGAAGCAGGCAGGATATATCTTCCTCCACAAGTGACAAAAAAAGGAATGACTAACTTTGATCCAACACCTACCTTTTGGATGGCTGAAGTTAAGGAGGATGAATCATGCTGGTGCTCTACTGGTTTCCCTCCTCTTTACAGAACAAGGATTTTATTGTTGCTTCTATCTTTATGCAGACCTCACCCCAAAATCTCTCTTAGTTTTACGGTCTTGGAAAGACCTTTTTTACAGAGTCATGCTGTTGAGTTGGAATCACAGGCTGGAGTCTTGGTATGAGGATTGGATTTAACTGCAGGATATGCTATTTGGTGAACTGCCTTTCAATAAATTTTCCTATGATTATTTTCCCTGGATTGGCCAATCTGTTTAATGTTTCCTGCTCTTTCAAAGTGGGCCATTATGTCTGGGATGATTTCAGGCTCCTAATGTGAGTGTGAGTACTTTTAACAACGAAGTCTTTACTGTGCTGCAGTGAGTCACTCCTTGCCAGCAGAACTGTTCGTTAAAATTACTGCCAGCTCCTGCATTATTTGTCAAAAATCACTTCTCACCAATTCTATTTACTGGGACTGATGTGCCCTCCCTGAACATTTCTGCTACAAACCCTCTGCTCAAGTCTTCCAGTGCTTGATATGCACAACTTATGACACCCTCCACAGAGCCCCTTTATAGCTTGATCTCTGCATTTGCTTTGCTGTGTGAAATCAGCCTATCTTATTTTTTTTTTTTACTAAACAAACCAACTGTAATTGCAGGTATTAGAAAGTGCTGTCGAATTCTTCCCTCTTGCTCAATAAACTGATCTGACTGTCAATATGTTCTTAGCAATATCCTGTATTATTCCAACAGAGATTTGTCCCACTTGACACTTTTAAAACCGCATCCAAAACTTCAGCTGGAGCAACAGATGCAGAGAAAACCCAACATATCACAGAAATGAAGATTATAAGAGTATTTAGGTGCTGCTACTCTGTAGGAAGTTTTCTGGATTTCTNAAAAAACAACAAAAAAACCCCCAAGTGATGTGTGTGGGAGAATGATGGACACAAGACAGGAATTCTTAGAATCTGTGAGATGTAGTGTACAAAATGAAGCCCAGAAACATATGTTTGGGAAGCATTAAATAACACCAACTCTCCTTTCCAGCAAGCACAAACCAGCCAGCTAGACTGGGAGATGCCATGAAATGAAAGGGGTAAGAAAATAATAGAATTATCAACTTTCATTTTCCCCAAGGGACAACACAATTTATCTCAGAACAGACGTGCATAACCATGGCCTAATATTGAAGATTTATAGATTATAAACTCAGAAGACACCAATATGTTCACTTATTTTGAACTTGGTGCAGTTCATACACTTTCACAGAGCACTTCTTGCATCAAGGCTGTAACTTTTGACAGCATTAGGACTCTTAAAAAAACATCCCTAAAGTCTCGAAATGATGGGGAATCAATAAGCTGCTTTAGTAATTTGTTATGCAGAACCCCCATGGTTTCAAAATGTGTGTTTCATTTCCAAAATGATTTAAGTGATTTTCTCCATTGGCTTTTGTCATGCTTCTGTCAGCCAGATTAAAGAGCTTTCCATTATCAGAAGTCTTCTCTCCATGTTCCTCCTTATAGATTAGAAGGTGACTTAATCATAATCTTTTCTCAGATAACCTAAACAAATCAATATTGTTTAGTCTTTGGCTCTAAAGAAGCCTTTTCAGACCTCTATAAATCCAAACCCTTTTTCAGGCTCTCTACTGTTCAAGGCGTGGTTTCATATCTGAAATATCTGACATATTTTCTGTTCCTATTTGTGTAATTTTTCCCTGGTTTAATTGAAGTTTCTGCAGCTTAAATCAGGCCACCTTACCAAATGGTTCAGAACACTCAGTGAAATCAGTCTTTTATTGTAATTATTTTTTATCACTGAACGCTCTTGTTGATAAATGGTGTAGGGGTGCTGTCTGATCACTTACCCCAGTTATAATACAGATTTTATTTAGTTTTTACAGAGTTCTGATGGATCATATTCACATTTTGTTTACAGGCTCCTCTCAGAAAACCACCAAAATAGTCTTCCTCTATGATCTTAGATGTCTTTTCCACCTAAATGATTCTGTAATTTATTTTTATCAGAGTTTCACATGCTGCTTCGGCTTTTCAGTTCTGGGTGGCTTTTTGATAGACAACATCTGATGACAAAACTTGGAAAAAACTATGGCTTGATTGATTGATTTATTTGCTTTTAACTGAACAGGTTTGCTGGTCTTGCTCTGGCTTTAGTGAGCCAGTATTTTAGTCTAAAATTTGCCAAAATAGCTCGTAGAGTTTACATCCTGATTGGTCAAAGGCTGCAAATACCACAGGCCACTCTCTTTATTTGCACGTACAAGAGGTGCTGACAGTATTTGTGACAGTGTGTGGGCTCGTTTCACATCATTTCTAAAATATTTCCAAATTTACATCGTGTGGTGGAGTAGCCAGAGATATTTTCACATGGTTTTTCTGCCATGTACACCAGGAAAGGCTCTTGTAGCTCTGAGCCTAAAGGGGACAGTGTCGGGAAGAGCCTCATTATATTGCCAAATATTTCTATATATATACTTTTAAACTTTCTTCTCATTTACATGTGTTTCAACAGTCTTACAGAAGGTGGTAGCAGCTACCCTAAAGAAAGCTTTGAGCCTCTTGCATGACTTCCTTTTACAGGAAATACATGTCTTTTTTTCAGTTGGAGACCTCTTTGCTCTTTAATCCTATATAGGTTTTATACAGGAAGCAGTTGAATCACTCTTTTCAAGTGAAAATATGTCAAGGAGTAAGAACATTTCATGTGTTGTTCATGTGTTTACGACCAAAAAGTCAAATTTAAATCAGAATCTCAGCACCATAATCTTTTAGCAAATGTTACCAGCTGTTCAGCTCCACACTTTCTTCCTTCTTCAAGCAAGTAGGAAAGTGAAAATCCATCATATCAGTCAGCTAGAGGTTCTTACTCCCTTTACCTTGACAGATGATACATCAGAGTGCCTGTCTTTCTGGAAATTTTAGTTTTAATGGGCTGGGATCCATCTTCCTGCAGATACTAAAATAAAAATATGCATCAAGTCATTTATATTACTTAAGCCTATATATATAGGCTCACTTTTATATGTTCTTCCTAGAAATAGGACTTAATTTTTCTGCTATGTCTATTTGTTGCATCACAGTGCATTTTTCTTCATTGAAATGGCCAATGAAAGCAGCATGCCTGCTCTGCTATTATGATATCCTTCCAAATCCTGACAAATATGAGATTATTTAAAAAAAAAAATTAGAGGTGTATAACAGGCAGAAAAAAATCTGAGAAATCTGCCAGAACAATCAACGTAAGAGAGAAAAAAAAATTAATGAAAGGGGAATAAGGAAAAAACACCCCACCAACCAAGGAATATATTTTCTAAGTGTTACAGTCAATGGGATATCAGGAAAATTCCTTCTTCAGACATATATAATTCTATATTATATATCAACCTAAATTCTATGTGTAAAAAATATAAATACATTGTTTCCTGAATGCTGTAATACCTACTCTGCATTCTTCTCTCACAGCTGTGCAGAGCCCTGCATGACAGAGCATGGATGCTGAACATCCTGTCAGATGGTACTGCAATAAAGATCAATATACAAATTTACTGCAATAAAGATCAATATACAAATTTACTGCAATAAAGACAAATTATCTCGGGGTGAACGTGGCTTTTGAACACTGCAATCTTTGCCCACACAACAGCAAAACAGTGTTTAACTCTGAACATCTGAAATAAGGGAAGTAAAACGGGCTCTTAATCGAGGCTTTTTTCCACATAGGTGTGACCTTGGTGGCAATGGGAAATAACAGATTACACTGTAGGTTTCAGGTAGCACAGAAAATAAGGAAATAAGGTTTTTAAAAATTTTCTCCCCTCTAGCAAATAAGTACTACTTTGAAAAGTGTGCTGAGACCTGGTGCCTCATGTACCCCTCCAGGGGGGCCTAATGCCACTGGGGCTTTTGACAGGAAAACTGGATGAGAAAATGAGGAAAACAAATGAGGCATGTTTATATCCATGACATTTTGTATTTGTACTTCTTATATAGAATCGTTAAGGTTGGAAAAGCCCTCTAAGATCATTGAGCCCAACCATTCCCCCAGCACTGCCAAGGCCACCACTGACCCATGTCCCCAAGTGCCACATCCACACAGCTTTTAAATCCCTTCAGGGATGGGGACTCCATCACTGCCCTGGGCAGCTGTGCCAGGGCTGGACAACCCTTTCCGTGAAGAAATTTTCCTCAATATCCAATTTGAACCACCCTGGTACAACCTGAGGCCATTTCCACTTGTCCTGTCGCTCGCTGTTTCTGAGAAGAGCCCAACCCACAAATCTGGGGGAGTTGCCCAAGTCAGGATGGCTCGGCTGCAGCCTCCCATTGATCCTCTCCAGCAAAGAGTGGCTTCTCAGCTTTGTGCTCAGAGCCCAGCAGTTCCCAGCTCCAGATTCTTGATCCATTAACCCCTTGAGACTCCAACCTTTCCCTATATTCTCAAACTTTTCTGTCCAGCTGTCAGTTTATCCTGGATCTCCACACTGTCCCTTGGACTGCTCTTCAAACATAGAAGTTCCATATTAAAATCCAAACATCTGTTTCCTTATCTTTCTTTAAATCCTGGTTTACAGCTCATATCTCTCATTTAACCTACTCACATTTTCCATTTGCTACTTGTTTACTCCCAACCTCTACCCTGCATTAACAGCAACAAAAATACTAGAAATGCCTAATTACCTCACTTCATTTTTGTTATTGTCCATGGACTGGAATATTTTCTTTTGATAATTCATTTTACTTCCATTTCTAGTCAGCCTGGCAAAAAATGAAAAGAAAGATTAAATTATTTTGACTTGAAAGAGTATTTGTTTGACCTTAAACAAAGTAATTCAAATTCTTTCTTAAACCCTATTTTTTATTATAAAGAAATTGACTTTTTAAACACTGCTTTTAGTTTGAAATGATCCTTTTTAGCTTTTTCTTTTTTTTTTGGAACATTATGCACATATCTTGCTTGATACGATTCAGCTTCTTTTTGTTTTCATCAAAAAGATTTGATAGGAAAAATTTCCCATACTCAGAGACATAAATGGACCATAAAATGTTTTAACACTTTGCTACGTTCATTTATGTGCAAATTCAGATTTCATGTCCAGTTTCATGTGCTTTTGTCCTAATCTGCTGGGCAGTGATGCCTCCATTTAGTGTTTGTGCAACACCTGCCACAAAAATGTTTGGACCTTAGTGTGGATTTTTTATTCATAGTCCGAACCAAATGCCAGGAAAGGATGGAAATTGTCTACTTTTCCTGTCTTTTACAGATTTAAACTTGGGTCGGGTATCTCTCAACAAATATGCTGAACAGAAATATTCACATGAATAAAAACCTTATTTATACAGCCAAGTGGGAGCACTTAAGGGTTGTTTAATGTCTGAGTACAAAACTATTAACAAGAACATAAATTTTGCCAAGAATGTTGGCAAGAGATGATGGATTCCTTCAAGGATTTATCTATACCCATTAGTTTAGGCCTTTAGCAAGACACTAAACATCAGAAAATTTAGTTAAGGTGTCAGTTTAAGGGCCTGAAAAATGCTGGAGAGGGTTTGGACGGGAAACGTCACCTTTTGATATGTTTGGTGTGTTTTAAATAGCTCCCAAACCCCCTGGGCCACCAGTGTGTGATGACTTGGGGGATATTGAGTTGACTGCACGTGGCTGCTGTTGGGAGATGAGTGTGGGAGAGAAAACCAAACAGAACAAGTTGTAGCTGTGCCACCAAAACAGGCAACTACAAATGGCCACCTAATTCTGTGAGTTTTCAGTCTTGCCCACAGAATAACAATGATCCTGCATTTTAAGCTATGATGGAATAGTAAAATGGTTTGGGTTGGAAGGACTTTTAAAATCAGCTCGTTCCACCCTCTGCCATGGGCAGGGACACCTTCCTCTATCCCAGGTTGCTCCAAGCCCTGTCCAGCCTGGTCTTGGACCCTTCCAGGGATGGGTGGCTTCTTCACGCCATCAGAGCCAAATTATTTAAGAAAAAAAAGATAATGGCACAGCATTAGCTGTGTCTGTGATGCTCCTCAAGTGAAGTATATGACAACTTTTGGAGACCCAGGACTTCCATCTGCATAGAAATGTCCCATTCAGTGGCAGAAATGCTGGTGGGGAGCAATGATCTCCAATTTCTGGCCTATTTTCAATTGGGATCTGCAGTGTCCTTTTCTGGTATCACACCAAGGAGAGAGAGTTTCAGTATATCCTTAGGATATCATATAAAATAACTGCACTAATTATTCCTAGTGAATTATGGAATGATCCAGTCCACTTTTTTTTTTATATATATTTTTATTATCCCCTCCCCCTCTGATCCTGCAGCACTTTCCAGGTTTGGGACAATAATCAGCAATTCTGTGTGAAAACTCCTCACCCGATGAAACACCGTGGGTTCAAGCTGATAGGAAGAATTGCCTAAAAGTAACGAATCAATTTTGAGCCAAGCGTTGTCCTTTCAAAACCACTACTTAAGAGGGATACAGTAATGTAATTAGTCAGGGATGTAATTAGAAACATTTTGGTGATGGCTTGCGTGAATGACATTTCTTGCTTAGCCGTGCATTTTGGAAATGTTACAACCTGATTCAAGTTCCCAAAGTAACTTTTGTCTTGAACTTTGAACACGGCAGAAGTGGGAAAAACAGCTGGCAATTGCTTTGAGGTGACGCTCTTCTGAGGCTCCCCAAAACGCCTTTGCTACAACCTTGCCCCTGTATCATGGCCTTTATTGCAACTGAAAGGGAATTTCAAGCAACACAGTTTAATGTCAGCTTGAGCAAAGACCAATCCGACTCTGGATCTCAAAGACATTTCAGGAAGCAGCTTCTAGAGACACAGTTAGTGATATTTGGGCTAGGACAGAGTTTTGGCTCACGTTCAAAGCTATGGCTGTGGGATAACTTAAACTGACTCAGGGCAGGGTTAGATGGGATACTGGGAAGAAATTTGTTCCCATGAGGGTGGGGAGGCCCTGGCACAGGGTGCCCAGAGAAGCTGTGGCTGCCCCTGGATCCCTGGAAGTGTCCAAGGCCAGGTTGGATGGGGCTTGGAGCAACCTGGACTAGTGGAAGGGGCCCCTGCCCAAGGCAGGGGGGGGATTTAGCTTGGCTTTATGGTCCCTTCCAACTTAAACCATTCCATGATTCTATGATAGCTTAAAATTCAGGATCATTGTTATTTTGTGGATGAGGCTGAAAACTCACAAAATTAGGTGGCACTTTGTAGTTCTGTTCTAGCAGGGGCTCTGTGGCCAGATGTCATCCTCTAATTGCTTTGGTAGAAACATTGTGAAGAAAGGTGCTTTTTGAAGGGTTAATAAACATGAACAGAGCAATATGAAATGGATCAGGATAGAAATAATTCACTGAGGGTCAGTGTTATGGATATTTCTGCATGAACTTTAGGAAGGAAAAATGGTTTGGAATTGAAGTTGGGACTACAGCTATAAAAACAGGTTTGAGCTTGGCAATGTAAAATCTCAAGCCTTTTATATGTAGGATCTGAATCTGCATTTTTATCTTTAATTAAATTATTTTTTTTAAAAAATAAAATACATTTCCTTGGCGTATTTGAAAGCTCTTCTTTGTAGTAGAACAACTGATATTTTTAATGACTAGCTGTTCAGAAACAGCCTTGTACACACAAAAAAGCTGTACATAATTTTGCTTCTGTGTACACAAAAGAAGAATTGCATATTTTCAAGGCTGTATAACCTGTTCTTTTTTTTCCCCTTCTGTAAAAGCTGAAGCCTCTTTATAATTTGCCGAATCAAATGTTCTTTCACATCATCAGTGATGGATGGAATGTACAGATGGTTCATCATCATTTAATACCGAGTAGACCTCTCCAGAGTTTCTCCAGACCTCCTTATCTGTTATGTAGTACCTGTTTAAAACTATGACTGATTTTTTTTTGCCATATTAAATCCTTTCTGCAGGGTGACTTGCTTTAGCAGGACGTCATTGATTATTTTTCTGGTTTAATTTTTTTTTTTATGTCTGGCCTTCTGGGTTTGGAGTTTTTTTTTTACTGTTTGGAGGGGGTGTGGGGTCTGGTGAGGTCTTTTGGGATGAACCTATCTTTCACTGAAGGCAGTAGCAGTTAAAAACCCTTCTATCTGCCCCAGGCTCGGTATTTCTGGTGGCTCAGCTGAGCACAGGGAAGTGTTAAACAGCTGTGTTATGGCAACTGCTCGGCACAGGGCAGGGAGTCCCCAGTTCAGATGACACTGCAGCCACTGTGGGAGAGGGACTGACTAACCACCAGTGCCTCAGAGGAAAGCTTTGCCTTGCACCCTGTGACTTGTTTTTCTTGCTTGTGACACGGCGCAGGCTTTTGTTTAAAATGTGCATAATTTTGTAGCTACAGTACTTACAGACTTTAATCAGCAGTAAAGATAAAACAGTATCGCTTTTGTTCCCTTGCTAAAGCTCTTTTCATGTGGTGTCACTGCCTGCTCAACAGCCACATTTATCCTGGGTGTTTTGTACAGCCCGGCCACTCCACGGGAGCAAGAACATTCCTCTTTTTTTTTCTTCCTATAGCAAACATTTTCAACACATTTTCTCTCCCAGGTTTATGAACCATGATCAGTCTGGGAGTAACATTTGTCCTTGCTCATCCCACAGCTGTGCATGACACCCCAAAAATGTCAGAGCGCAATTCCCTCCCTATTCCACAACTCTCTCACTTTGTGGATGGGCCTGATTTGGCTAAAAACTCCCAAATGTGAATGGTGGAGGAGGAGGTCAATTTGATCCCTAATGAGATAGTCCTGACAAAATCAGGCAGGAGGGTTTCTTTTCCTTTCACACAAGCAGATAAGCAGACCAGAACCAGCAAGTGCCAGATATAAATCTTATTTAAATTGAGTAACACAGATTTCTCCCATCTGATGGTCTGGCCCTTCATTTCTCATTGGTAAGAAATAAATACATTTTTACTGACAGAAGGAAAAAAAATGCTCTGAAGGCAGTTCATCAGTTGTGTAACACCACTCGGATTAAGATGGGAAAACTTAAATGAAAACCACAAAATTTAAATTTCTCAATTAATCAGACATTAGGAGCAATGTGCTTGTTTCTTTTACTATGTATATCTGACCCTCTTGTTGTTAATTTTTTACTGTATTGGAGATTACTGAGGCAAAACTGAGTCGTGCAGTCTGGTTGCACTGTGCTGTTTAGGGATAGTTTTGTGCTCTCCTCATGGAAAGGGACAGGAAAGAACCTGACATTTACCTCTGCTGTTTGCCAGGAGCCAGCTGGTCTGACAGCATATGTGTATTAGCAGGACAACTGGCAAAGCCAAGCTTTGTGTTGCATGCGCTCATTTCTCGCAGCGAGGGGGTCCAGAAACCTGGCACAAGAAAAGCTGGAGATACTTTAAGATTTTGAGGGGGAATGTATAGAAAATATAGGACAGAAATCCACAGAAAGGTTAAGTCTTTTAATGCTGTTCATAGAGGAGCTTATTCTGTGCATAACTGAATATGGAGGTCCATTAAAATGAGCTTTGCCAGAAAAGCTGCAATACCTTGACTATTTTAGTCTCTCGTACTTAAATAACTTTGAGTCGATTCTTGTAAGTACAGGGAAGTGTATGGCTGAAAGGTTTTCCTTCCCTCTCTTTAAATCTGTGGTGCAAAAAAGGATGTCTCTAATCCTCACCAGTACAGGGTTTTTTTCTGTTTGACGTTACAGGACGATGATGAATTTGGCAAGAGAAGAGGTGATAAAGAGTTTGGGTGCCTTAAGTTGATACCCGATTGTAAGACAAGAGTTCCTACCAGAGGGATATTGTTATAGTTATACATATATATATATATATATATATATAAAACTTAAAGGAGTGGGAATTAGGAGCCTTTTTTATTGCATTTGCTGGAAACTTCTTGTTCACTGAGCAGGAGGTGAGGGTAAGCAGTGCCCAGATCTCCTGTTTGGCATAAGTGAAGAGCTTGGAAACCATTTATTGCTTGAAACTGAAAGTCTGCTGGTCTGCTGTCCACTTTTCCCCTTAGCACTGGAAGACGGCACCTCTAACTTCCATTTCACTGACACTACAGTGGTTCTAGGATGAAATGTAAAGGCACAGAAGGCTCGGAAGGCACATCTGAGCCAGCATGCAGGAGGCCTGTGTGCCAGCCAGAGCCAGCACCTCCTCTGCTGTGCTGCAGTCCCACATCTAAGCACGCATCATTTTCCCAGTCTCTATCATTATGGTCATTTACTTCAGCAATTTCGATCGACTCATTAAAATGCTTCCCCTTCGTCTTCCCAGATGAGCCACGTTTAATGGGTGTGTTACGTAACCTAACACCTACCAGGACTGCTCTGAACTCACATGAAGGGCACTTCAGCTCTGTTCCACCACACTTATCTAAGATCCAAGTCCCATTTTGAAGATGCCAAGTCTATGTCAATTACTATTCTGGTCACTTCTTGAGTTTCATTACAATTTATAATGATACTGTTTTCAGAGGGAATCTGGAGGTAAAACACAGAAGAGATTAGGCAATTTTTCAAGAGATAACCACTGTCACCTTATAGAGGAAACAAAAAAAGATTTAAAGTAAATGCCCTCAGTGTATTAGAATGTCTTGGAATACCTGATTGTTTGCCTGGTAAGAAAACACTCTTGAAACTTAGTGTTTGGAAAAAAACTCTGAGAGGGAGAGGTGAGATGCATAACAGGGTATTATTTAAGTTTATTTGCTCAATATCTTATTTTTACAGTTTCAATCTGTATCTGATGTCCATGCAGCTGTAACTCATCAAATTACCTTGTAATTTACAACTTGGTAATTCACTGCAACTCGTAACAGGCACAACAATTAAGGTCTTAAGTGAACAAGTGGAGGATCTTGTGGCACCTTTTGCTCACTCCTTCCCTTTTCACCACTGATAATCCTGTTAGGGGCTTTGTTACGTCCCAGTCAGAGCACGTTATTCCTTTATTCTTACACAACCCTGTGTCGTGGGCAGTAACCTGGAGCCTCCCTCCTATCACCAGAGGCTCCTGCTGCTGTTGGAATGGGAAACAGGGAGTTTTTATCAGGAGACAAACCGAGGAGCCAGCATACAGCATCAGCATCATCATCATCATCATCATCATCGCACTTTTGCAGCACTGAAGACAAAGAGTTCAGGATAATTTGTCATTAGTCTTAGACCACATTCTGTGGCTGTTGCTCTGGGTTTAGGCAGACCAAGGTCAAGGGAGATCACAAAATACAGGATTTGGGCCCTTTGGCTGTGTTAGCTCCTTCTGTACCGTTGGGATTTTCCTTTTAAGAGGGACCCACTTGTAAATGCAGACTACGTAAGCCTTGAGCCACTTTTGGGGAAGAGATGTTATTACACACTACCTTAAAAGGCTCTTAAGATATTTTTGGCCACTCAATGCATAATGAAAATATATATTCAATACTTTAATGCAGCATACTTCTTAATATTATAAATGGGTCAAGGCACTACACCCACACTTAGTTTCAGGTAACACTCATTTTTTTCTGCTTGTTTGCACGTCTTTTTCTTAAATCGTTAGTAAGATTTTCAAAGCATTTACAGTGTCAAATAAAGCACAGATTTTAACTACTCTGACAGCATTTTGCTTTTAGGTAAGTTGGGAAATTATCAGTAACACACAGTTGAGCACCTCGTGGGATGGCCTGTACTGGTCACTCACCTTCAGAAAATCAGACACCGAATGGTAAATTTTGCTTTTTTTGTTGTTTCTTTCCACATCTTCTGGAACATCTTTGTTTTGCCTTTTGCTCTTATGATTTCTGACTCTGCTCCCTCAAACGTGATCGTGCCCCGTGTAGCAA
This sequence comes from Machaerirhynchus nigripectus, assembly GCA_013397975.1. Lineage (NCBI taxonomy): Eukaryota > Metazoa > Chordata > Aves > Passeriformes > Dicruridae > Machaerirhynchus > Machaerirhynchus nigripectus. Next base: position 671,478 of record VZRQ01002785.1, on the reverse strand, counting down.
TTACAGATATTCATAATACTCATGTCTTTTCTGCTGGTGCATTTACACCTGTTGAGCCTTGAAACGAGGTGTGTTACATGTGCTGACTGCCAGTTTTACACGTATTTTCCACGTCTAGAACCCAGCTGATTGTCTGCTGGCACAGTGACAGCAGAACTCTCTGGACACGCAATCCCACAGAATGAGTCTGTATACTCCCAACACATGCTGGCACTTAGAGAAAAAATACATAATAAAAAGCACCTGATACACGTTGTTTTTCCACTCACAGCACAAAGCAGTGCAGTAACAGACACACCTAAATGTGTGCTCCAGCAAGCACCCTGTCCTCGAGCCAAACACCCTTTAAGAGAGTCAGGGCCCTCCCATAAAACACTTGTTTTCTCATCAGCTTTATATAAATAAGCAATTTCCGAGGAGCACTTTCCATTTTACTCCCTATTACTCCAGACTCTCCCAAACCCATATGCATTTATAACCTGCTAACAGGAAAAAAACACTGAAGCATTTAAAATGAAAGCATAAAATAAGTGTATCTTGGTCTTTCAAGTCAATTGCAGAAGTTGTATCAATGTCAGTGTGAGTGGGGGAGGAAAGAGTGAGGTTATCTACAGCTTAAATATAGAAAAAAAAAAAACCCCAAACCAGGAATTTTTCTCAAATTTCATGATTAGAATCACTTTTCATAGAATTCTCTAACATCTCACCACAGTTATATTGACCACCTTTCTCTGCCATTCCCAACTGCTTTATGTCTCTGAGACAGCTCCATGGCTTGGGGTAGAAACGACCAAAGTCTGTGTTCTATTTCTTTGAGGATAAAGCCTTTCACCAGGTGCTGAAAAAATACAGGTAGCACTGGCTCCTGCAGTTCCTCATCTCCTTGATCTTAAATCAACTCTTTTCCAGATGCTTTTTCCGAACATTCCACCCTCTGTCGCTTTTATTTCAGTGTGGTCTCTGGTCCTCTTGTTCCTTGCTTTGGGATATTCCCTTTTCCTTCCTTCTCAGTAAGTTCGCCAGAAATAAACTGCGACTAATCAAATGATTTCTAGTTTCCTGACAAAATTCAAGTATTTACTTCTGCCATGCTGTAGTTCTTGAACCACATTTTGAGAGACCCCAGCACAAAGCAACACAGATGTCAGCCCCTCTGAGGAGATGCCATCAGCTGATAATCCGTGATTAAACCCATGCTGAACTCATGTATGGGACACATCTGGGTTAATTTAAGGGAGGAATAGATATGAATTTTAATTCAAGAAATTGCTTTAACTGTAATTCAGTTAAATTTTATTGCCCTACACAAGTGAAACTTACCTTTGGCAACGCCTTCTCCAACCTACACTTCTTGTCTTCTGATGTAAAAAAATCCAGAATCTGAAAATACCCAGTCCTTTCAATACATCTGAAGGAAAAGACTCAAGTGCCAATTTGGTAAATATCCCCCATAAAAAGACACTTTTTTTACTTACAGAGGTCCACCTGCAGACAATGAAATGAGTTCCTGATGTGGAGTTTCATCAGTGATGTCTGCATGATAAATCTGTGCTATTTTTACGTCTTTGCCTTTCAGAGCTCACCTGATTCTTATTTACTAAGGACTAGATGCAGTTCCCTGTATCCACTCAGATTTCACTTAGCACTTTACTACTGAAACAAACCCCCAAACTGGTAACATTTTCTGGCAATGGTTTGTGCTTATTGACTTCCACTTCAGAAACCACTAGAAAAGGTTTCACCAATGTTAAATGTCTTTTATTTTTCAATCACTGTTATACAGAGCACCAAACAAAGTCAATTAAACTAAGAATACTGTATCTAATGACATGACTTATTTATAAGACTAAAGCTATGTCCTTGTGGGTTTATGGTTATGCAGATGTAACTTAGAGCATTTGAAATATGCCTTCATCTTGACTTTGGAAAATAAAAAATATTTTTAAAAAGCCTGGAAAATTCTTGTTTGGACAGAAATGGCTTCATTTTGACATATTTTTAATACAAAACAAAGCTAAAAGATTTGTAGGAACTGTCATAGCAACATCTTTTGGTTTAAACTGCCAAATTTCTGTTATGGAAATCACTCAGGTTTTATAAAATATTTTATATTGTTTGCATGAAGAATTCGTGAAGTGGAATGGATCCTAGTCTCCTGTCAGAGAAATTCTCAGATTAGGATAGTGGTAGTTTTCTCCCCCTCAACACATTTATTATTACAAGTCCTGTGACTGTTCTGATTTGCTGTGTGTCCCTTCAACAGTTCTGAGCAGGTTCATCAGTTTAATGAAAAAGCATTTTTTGTTTGCTTGCTTTAGTTTATTTTTTAAGGGACAGTTCATTCAGCTGTAACTCAAACAGGAAGAATGATTTGAAAATGCCAATATTCCTGCAGAGCCATTCCCATTTCAGGTGTGCTTTCTGTAAGGCCTGTAAGCCCTTAGGTACCACTTGACCTGACTGACCAAGAGGTGCAACCATTTCCAGAAGGGAAAAAGTTGCGTAATTCAACTGAAACATTCACAGCATTTCTGATACCGAAATCGAGGTTTTCATCTCCGTGCAGCACCTGTGTTTTACACGGAGCACTCTTCTCACACTTCTCTCACAACTATCAGGGCCACGTGGGTTTTCGGAATGTCATTCTCCGTCTGTGTGAAATGACATCCAGCTCCAGGCTCGAGTGGATAACTGCAGAATAACATCCACAATAACCTGCTGGGTAACTGTAGAACCCTGCCATCATCCACACAAGCAAACACAAAAAGGGAGCATTTAATGAGGACGGGGCAAAGGGGTGTGAAATACTCCAGGCTGATTGCTCGTGATTCATTAATATGTTCAGAATAGGAAACACCTGAATTTTATGTTGCTGTATTGTTCTGTAGGTGAGAAAAGATTTCTTAGCTGAAGTACATGAGCTTTGGCAGAAAAAAAGGTTTGACCTTTTCCAAAAAAGTTAATTAACAAGAAATTAGGTCAAGAAATCTGTAAATTAGGTCAAAAGGTCCATTAAGATTCAAGAAAATTTCAGTTTACAACACACTGCTCACCACCAGTAGTAGCTCTTGCCATCAGATATCTGTATTTTAGGTTTTCTCTTGATTTTTCCTCTTTTTTTACTTACAGAACCTGCTCCATTAGAAAAAATTAGCTTTCTATCATTTTCATGACTCATCAAGGCCTGAAGGAAAAGACCAGAATCATCCACAGTCTTTTCATTTGTGACGCAGACTATTAACAAGTTCATTAACGTTCTTCAGGCCATGTTTTAGTTCAAAGTCTCTTGTGCATTTTTACAGGAGTTACTGGAAAGATGCATCATCCTGGGCTTCTGTCAAGAGAAAAAAAAGTAGGAATTAGGAAGTTTACATTCTTCAAGACATGGGAAATAATTCCTGTAAACCTTTCTGAAAGTAAAACCAATCTTAATCTTGCTTTGTGCTCACAAGACAGAAAATACATTTGATTGCATTTCTTCTCATCAAAAAGTGTTTAGCAAACAATATATCACAGCCATCTGCTTTAACCCTTAATTAAGCACAGAGAATCATTAATGCAAATCATTAATGAAATTAAAAACAAGAAGAAAAGTTTCTAAAACCAAGTTTCTTGTTCTACACCTCATTCCCTCTAGACTACCAAGATGCAATGTATATATAAATATACATATATATCAGATATAAATAATCCCTGTCATGTTCTGTCCCCTTAAAGTCTCCTAAAGGCAACAGGAGTCTGGACAACAAGGCCTGAGAAAGGAGCAAATTTAGATCAAATTTCTATGACACTGAAGAACAGTACTGGGATTCTCAGGAATCCAGCAATTTTCATGGGGATGAGCAAGTACTGGACAGCTTTCCATCCCACCTCCTATGTGCAGAAACACAACAGGATGTAATAATGGAAAAAACAGGTTTGAGGGCAGTGATTTCCCTGAAGTGAAGCAAATTCATTGGCTCTTTCCTTCAAGAGCAGAATACTTCATGAACTGGACGTGCAGCCATGGCAGCACAGAAAACCCTTCTGCTCCTCAGACTGACGATTCTGAAGTCAATCTTACTTTGTGACAGTTATTAAGATCTAGATATTTATCCTTCTCCCTTATGCTTTTCTTTGGCTGGGAAAAGAAAGGGATTCTAGAGACAGAGAAGTTCCAGAAGACAACTTTTAACTAGTTCTGCAAAGGCATGAGCCAAAAATACACCCCGCAGTTCTTAATCTGTGCACCTTCTGCCTCGTTCCTCTGCCACCTCCTGTCCCTTCTCACACACTCAGCCCAGCTCCCTCCTCCCCTGGTGTCTCCATCCCCTTGCTGTCCCCCCTGGACAAGACTCCCCGAACACAAATCCTGCGCGCAGATGAACCGCACTGAACTGCAGCTTGCATCATCATTGTTTACCTCTGACAAGTTTCCTTAATTGAGATCCCCAGCAAGAAAAAAGCTATTCTGGCATTGCGTGGGCTACCCAGTCAGATTTCCTGTTGTTTGTATGCAGTGTGCAAACATAAGAAAATAGAACTTGTTTTCCAAGGAGCTAACAACATCAGCAGCACAAGGCATGAAGTGTTTACAAACAACAGATGGGAGACACACAGCTCGAAGGTGGCGGTCAACATGGAAAGCAGCACTCTCTGCCTAAGAGCTGCTTGTCTGAACAAGGGGGTTGTAGGAAAAAAAGAGCTTTAAGGAGAGATAGAAAATTATTTTTTATGATTTATGTGCAATTAAGAAAGCTTTGAGGTAGAGAAACTGAGGCAGCTTTAAAGAAGTCAAGCCAGTTACTCAGGAAGAGCTGAGAAGATACATTTTCCTGAGTCTCAATCTTTGAGACAGAATACATTAATTTTATGAATGTGAGAAAGAGAAGTTATGGCATTCGGACTGAATATTCCGAAATTTGTATCACATTCTCTGAATATATGCAGAACTTCTAAACTCTTCTTTATCCTCCTTCAAATTCTTTACCACTTCTCTATCCCCCTTCAAAATACAGAGACCCAGCGAACCTACTGCAAAGAACCCTTCTTCCAATTAAAGGGTAAGACATGATCTCCACAAACACACAACCCCCTGCTCTGATAACTGGTGGCATTGATTGAAGTTCAAAGGAAAATTTTAAGAAAATTTAAAAGCTGATCCTACGGTTTTGAGAAAGAACCATTTAAGGAAAAGGCCTTTAACAGCCTGCTATGGTGGGCATTGATCTAAGTCCAACACCAGCAAAGAGCAGGTGCATTTTCTGTGCTTCTTTTGAATTTTTAAAGTCAGCTTTCTGAAAGCAGTGAACGCATCTGCCCCATCCTTTCTGGCATAAAAAGTTGGATAGACAGATCCCCTGTGGTTTTTTTTCCAAACAAACTGCATCTGCCACTTGCCTGCACATCGCTTCAGGGGTCTGAGGCAGGGTAAGTCCCTGGGTGCTCTGCCTGGCAGGTTCTTTTGAGCCAGATGAAGGGGTGGCAGAGGGCACGGCAGGCAGGGGCCTCTGTGTCACAACCCACCTTGCAAGTGACTCTTCATACAACATCCAATTTAAATGACCTGCAGGCTGTGAAGGCTTCAGTGTGCTGCTCATGCTGATACCCAGCACAGCAGTGTCTCACTGCACAGGAGAAGTAGGAAATATTTGCCACCCAGTGCTCAAGTAAATGTGTCAAAAATGACACACCGAAACCGAAATACAGATACCCAAACGTGCTAAGGGACAGGGAGTGATTTTAGTCAGTCCCTGGATATTTACGTGCACTCAGTCAAGTCCAAAAGGCAACATCTTATTATACAAGGCACTGAAAGATCTTTTGAGAGCTGCTAAGAATCTCCCTTCAGCACAACTATCTATATTAAAGCAACAAGTTGGTTTGTCTTTAAAGGCCACTGAGCCTAAAAGAAGCTTTAAGTATTCCAAGTTCCACCTGCAGCTTTCAAAGTCTGTTTGAATTGCTGATGAGACAGATCCTCCTCAGTTTCTCTCTCTTAGATATTAGTTAACTGATTCTTTCAATTAAAAACCCCCACTAGGTCTTAGCTTCCCTGTTCTCCAAAATTCTCTTTCTCACTAAAGCACAAATGTTGTACAAATAGGAACAGGCGTTCAGGATTAGGTGGTGAAGAAAGTCCATTTAGACACAGAAGCTGTAAAAACTCGAAGAAGTTCATGTTCTTGAAGCAAACAATCAAAATGGTTTTCAGCAATAATCTCTCTCGGTGTAGAAGTTCTACAACAGAAAAGATGAGTCAAAGGCGTGGAGGGTTTTTTTCTGCGTACACAGACACAATGCTGAGACTTTATGCTGGGGAAAGGGGGGTAATTCCTGCTGTGGTATTCTCACAGGAGCTAGAGGGAGAGATAAAAACACAGTTTGTAATACCTCAAGAAGCAGACTAAGCTATTGTAAGACTGAAAACATGTCAAATACGAAGTCTGACTGAAGGATCTGTTATTGTACCGTACTTGGATGCAAGGAAAATACAAGAAAACAGAGGGAAAAAAGAGATAAATGATGTGACAGATATTATAGCAAAAGCTAAATTTCCAGTTAAGCCAAACATGAGGGAAGAAAAAGATAAATTGATTGCTACATTAAAAAGAGTAAGACAAAAACCTAGAATTAGCATTAGGAAATATTATTGTGGTTGCATTTATAAATATGCTCAGTTTAATTTTATATCTATCCTCAATGTAAATTCTTCTGGTATGCTGGAAAAGATAAAAGTTTTATATTGTTATCCCCATTATCAAAGTGACTTTGTCAGACAACACATGTAACGTAATTTTATGGAGAAAACCTGTATTTGCTGAATTTTAATAATACGCAGAAGAAAATGGTTTACCACTACAGTACATCATGTCAAGGTAACTCCTATCTAATGCTGTTATTAAAGAAAAAATAAATTCAAAAGATGGTTCAGAAAGTCAAGTTCACGTTTGTCTGGGCATCAACAAACTATAGATTAATACTTGAGAACCAGGACTGCTGTGTGCTGAAATTTGCTGTGTGCTACCCTCGGAACCAACAATCTGCCTGTAAAGCCACAGCTCCCAATGTAGAGTTCGCTGAGCAGAGAAACTTAACCCCCCTTGATTTCCTTCCCTTGCTATGCTAGGGACCACACACTCCTGAGTTCTTCCAAGAGGAATGCTCATCCTTGCCACGTAAATCCTGCAAAGCTCACAAGACCCCGTGGATTCTCCTGTGCATCCACCTTCTGGTTGGTCACTCTGTCCTTACAGATCCAGGTCCTGCATTAGTGTCTTTCAACAATGATCCCACTCCTTCCCTGATGGCCTTTTCCATAGGTAAGGACTACTCCACCTATATGAGGTGAGTGGGCACAGTCAGAGGGTCCACCTTGCACAAAACCCACTTAATAACTGGGTTCTATATCGTACTTATCTTATACTTACTTATTGTACTATATCGTGACAGTTCCACAATTGACACAGAGCTAAAAAAAAACCCCACAAAAAGCATCCATGCGTATTTCCCTTGAGCAGAATAGTCCTTTTGTCTGTCTTGCTGATCCAAGTGCCCAATGGTTCTGATGGTTTGATGATGTTTCTTCTCTCTCTGTAGCTGGATGTTGGCAGTGGGAGATCTCATGGAGTCAAAAGCATTTGTTTGGAGCTGTCAGTTGGCCTCCCTTGGCTGGTATGAGCCACATTCACTCACTGAGCAGCTTAGCAGTTTATCTCAGTTTTTAGTAAACTTTTTTTTGGCAACAAATTCAGTTTTCTTCCTTTTCTTCGGTAAGTGATAAAAAAATAAAGGTGATTTCAAAAATCAGTTAATAGCCTAAAGGAAAGAAAGAAATGACAGAGTCTCTTCCAGGACCATGAAAAAAATAAGTTCATACAGTTCTTCCAGATCTTCAGATCTCTTTATGGCATTCTGGGAGATCTCTTAGCAACAGTCCAGTAATCCATGTCTTCTGTCTCAGGTAAAAGTAGTCTGGACTAGGTAAATAATCTCATTTATTTCTTACATTGGCACCCTTTAAACAAAAACATACAAAACCAGCCGAATGAGTCCTTAGGTTCAAATTTATAACAGATGTATTTGAAGCCTTGCTGCTGGTGAAGGGGAGAAATACTATTTTTCATGATCATGCTTATTTATTATTTGTGGTCTTACACGTACACTATAGCTCTTGCTCATTTCAGTCAGATGCCTGGAGGAACATTTAGCTGACATTCAATTAGCAAAGTAATGCACGGTGATAAAGCAGTAGGTAATTTACCATGTTCTATTTGGGAGCATTCCTTGTTGCCATTAATATTCACAACACACTAGCCAGTTCCAAAGGAAGGCACTGCCCCTACCTAGAAGAACCAGCAATCCAAAACATTTGGAATTACAAATTTGTAGGCAAGAAACAAAAGGTAACAGTCTGTAGGTAACAGTCTCCTAACATCACATGGCTCTGTTTAACAGGATGGGAAAGACAATAACAGTACCTAGAAAAGGAATTTGGTGCCACCTGGAAGCCTATTAAAGACACAAACTAAATGCCTAGTTTGCCTTGCACCAAAAATCTGCATCTCATCATAAAGGGCAGGTCAGCCTAGCATGGTCTCTGTTTACACTTGGCACTGTGAGGTTAAAATAATTCAAAGTACTTCTGTACACTACTGACCGTGACTACTTCCAGCTACATGGCTGCAGCAAGGATGTGCCATGAAGCATCTGGTCACATTTAAAATCATATTTAAATAAGTTCTTGCCTAAGAATTATTTTTCCCCTGCTTCAATCCCCGAGAGAAGGGATTCTATGCAGCTCCACTCCTCACTTATTCACTGTAAGCATGAATATAGATCCTGAATACATTTTTATATGGGAAGAGAGAAGAAAAAGACTGGAAACTACTGCCTCTACTTGAGGCCTAATAGGCACCTGTACCACTAACATCATTCCCATACAGGCTGAGGCAGGGAAATTGTTTTGGCAAGATCCCTGCAAGCCTAAAACTGTCAAGCAAAGGTAAAAGCGTGGGAGGACTCCTCCCTCTCCCCTCCTTGTTGCCTATGAGTTTACGTAGAAGCCAGGGAAGCAGATGGATGCCACAAGAGGTGCAAAGGATGCCTGGAACAACAGCATGTCAGTGGGATTCGCACTGCCTTGGAGCGGCAGAATCCCTTCGCGACACCCACGCTCCACAGGGATTCTCCACCACTGGGCTTGACAGGACGTCGGGGTCAGCGGTTTTGGGAGCGGGATGGTGGCAGCGCGTTCTGTCCAAAAGAGACAGCAGAAGGTGCTGCCAGAGTAGTGAAAAAAAAGAAGGTTGGTAAGATGAGCAGCACAGTTGAAATAAGGAGAAAATGAAAGTGCAAGGCTTTGCAGAGACGACCAAACCCTGGTATTTGGTGCATGGAACCAGCGAATCACAGCATCAGTTGGGCTGGAAAAGATGTCTGAGATTAGCGAGTCCATCCTATGACCCAACACCACCATGGCCCTGAGTGCCATGTCCAGTCCTTCTTTAAATACCTTCCAGGGATAGTGATTCCACCACCTCCCTGGGCAACCCATTCCAGTGTCTAATCACCCACTCTGTGAAGAAATCCCTCCTAATGTCCAACATGAACGTCCCCTGGTGCATCTTAAGGCTGTGGCCTGTCATGCTGTCGCTGATTCCCTGGGAGTAGAGCCCGACCCTCACCTGGCTGCACCCTCCTGTCAGGTAGGGCTGCCGACCAGCCAAGTAAGAAAGACATACACAAAGTTTCGTTGTTTAAGAGAACACAAAAACCGAAGCTCTTGCAATCAGTCCTGACGGTACATCCATGACACATCGATCTTCCCCCCTGCGAGGCACCTGAGGCAGCGCCTGGGACCATCACAGGAACGCACCCGGAGAACGTCTCCAGCTCCCTGTTCCAGCCCTGCTGCCACAGCTCCCAGCGCTGTCCCTGGGCCACCCGGCTGTGCCTGGGGAGCCCCGGCTGCCGGCACAGCCTTCACACAATCAGGGAGTGCTTTAGGCTGGAAGGGGACCCCGAAGCCCATCTCGTTCTACCCCCTGCCATGGGTAGGGACACCTTCCACTAGCCCAGGTTGCTCCAAGCCCCGTCCAACCCGGCCTTGGACACTTCCAGGGATGGGGCAGCCGCAGCTTCCCTGGGTAACCTGTGCCACGGCCTCACCGCCCTCACAGGGAGGAATTTCTTCCTATTGTCTAATCCAAACCCACTCTCTTTCAGTGTGAGCCCATTCCCCTTGTGCTGTCACAACACGCTCTCATCAACAGCCTCTCTCCGCCGCTCCCGTGCCGCCCCTCCGCCTCCCGCTCCGCAGCGCCCGCACGGGACGCGCCCTGCGCACCGCCCGTGGCGGGGCCGCGTCCCCCGGTCCCGCAGCGCCCGTGCCCCGCTCTCAGCCCCCCACCTG
>VZRQ01002785.1:629956-660672 GCA_013397975.1 Machaerirhynchus nigripectus | reverse complement strand
TTTGTTTCTTTTTTTTAAATGCAATTTCAGTTCTCGCGCAGTGAAAGACCGGGAGAGGAAAAGAGACAGAATCGGTCACAGAGATAATCCCCCCTCCTGTAAAGAATGGATTTGAATTAATGGTCATTTTGTGGTGTGTGTATTATGGGAAGAGGGGGATTATATTTAGGGAAGAAAAGAGAGGGTCAGAGGTGTGTTGTTTCACTTATTCATCTATTTACCCGCCATCACTTCGAGGTGAAACCGATTCCGTATTATCTTTTTTTTTGGGGGGTATTGTTTGAAATTATTCTCTTTTCTTCAGGCGTCAGAGGCTCCTTCCTCCCTTTTATCCATCCCCCTGTGCGTCCCTGTGATTTGCAGTCGCTGCTGCTCCGATTGTGTGAGCCGGGAGCCGGCGGGGAAGGGTCGCGGGGAGCGGGGCTGGGCGGTGGGGAGGGGGCTGCGGGCACCTCCTCCATCCCTTCCCTCTAGGCCTCTGCCAGGGTCTGAGACCTTCCCAACCACCCGCTGCACATCCCAGCCAGCACCCATCCCGAGAGGTGCCAGCTCCCAGCAGAGGATCTGCTCCGGTGGCGAGGAGCGAAAGTTTAAAGCGTGGCTTTGTCTTTGCGTGGAGCGCCGGGGGTGTCGAGGAGCCGTGGGGGTGTTGGCTGGAAGGCGACGGCAGCCCAAGTGACTTGGTGTGGGGCTTCTTGGAGTGGAAGAAGTTTCGCTCGGCCGCGGTGGTGGTGGGGAGCTGCCAGACCTGCCTGGCTGCCGTGCCCACCTGGGAGGTGGCGTTGGGGATGCTCAGGGGAGCATCCGTGCGCCAGGGGTTCGGGAAAGAAACTTTTATACATATTTAAAGCGGGGTGTAACGTGAGGTGGCAGGCGCTTCCTTCTCTGGAGGTTGGAGGGGTGAATGCCCTCCCTCGCGTCTCGCTGGCTGCGTGTGATGCTTGGGCTCTTTTTAAGGTGATGCTCTGTCAGTGGGTGGTTGTGTTTGTCTCCAGTGGAGCATTCATTTGATTGCGAGTGTGCTTTGGACAATTCCAGGCTTTTGAAGCTTCCGTTTGCTGAATTTGAAGTTAGTTCATACTTCACCAGGATAGATACGTTTCAAGCCCCCTGTTATTGTAGAAATCCACAGACACCACAGCGGCTGATGCTACAGCACAACTCTGTCAGCCTGGATGTTTAATGTGTATGTTATACATTACCTTGGCATGTATTCATGAATAATGTTGGACCTGTCCAGATTGCAGCAGGTGCTGTGTGTGTTTTGGAGTGCCAGGTAGATGAGGAGCATAAACAGGGGCAGGCTCAAACGATGCTGCTGATGAGAACACCAGATTTTCCTGCCTTTGTGGCTGTTACAGTGCTGCTGGTTTTCCTTTTTACCTGTAGTGCCTGTGACTGATATAATGCCTTGTATCAAGCTTTTTATACTCAGGTCAAACAGGATTCTTTCTAGAGAAGTGAAAGTACTGACGTGAAGCATGAAGTTCTGCACTCAATTGTGTAAATGCTTGTTTACAGAAATACCACCTCAGCTGGGTACAAGGTAGCTGTAATTCCATTAATGGGCTCTGCTGATGACAGAAGCCTCAACAGGAAAGCTCCAGTGTCACTCGGGCCCTTACATGGAAATACAACTGTAATTCTTGCAGATTTTCTGAGAGCTCTTTTAATATTAATGTTGAGCCTGCATGGTACTACTGAAATGCCTTTGAAGCCCTGAAAACCAAGAGTATTTGTAAACTGAGGCTTTAAAGCCAAAGGAAGCAATTAGATCTTCTGCTCTGACCCCTTGACTGTTGTAGTCAGTTGGATTCCATCCAGTTACTCTTAAGTGCAATAACTTGCATTTGGCTGAACCATGTTTTCCAGAAAAATTGGAATTTTGATCGGAAGAGAGTAAGAGGTAGAGAATCTGCTGTTTATTAAGTTACTTGGCTTCAGCTTCCAGTCACTGGTTAGTGCTGTGCTTTTCTCCACTAGGCTAAAGAACTCAAAGTATTTTCTTACCATGGAAGTATTTATCTGCTGTAACCCAGTATTCCCTTTCTCCTCTACTTGAAAAGACACGTGAACTAAAATTCTTCAAATTTGTCACCACATGCGTTTTCCTCACAACTCAGTTTCTGGGGATTGTTTTTTCCAAATCCACTTTTTCAGCATTTTTATGAAAACGTGAGCTGGGTACAGCACACCAGAGCCTTGTCTCAGGAGTGTTTCGTGCGTTTAAATATTACCTGTCTGGTGTTACTCTCCTGCTTCTGCATCACATTTACATATTAAACCTTCATTTGCAGCCCTGCATTTTGATCTCCTTTTCTCTGGGTACTCTCACTGTGGCAAACCCTGTGCAGGACTGTTTCTTTCCACAAGAGTTCATCATTCCATAGACTGGCATGTGTTTTCCTGATTGCAGCTTTATAACTTTGTACGTGGCTTTTTTAAATAACGTTTTGTTTCTGGCATAGATTGATTATACCCAGCACTCCTGATGGCTTTTTGGAACTGATTTATCTCAGTTATGTAGCACTTTATCAATTTATACTTGTGCAAATTACGTTGTGATTTATGGTGTAGACTTACAAATAATTGAAAAGGTGTTCCGTGGTAGTGGCTCTGCCTTTGGGGAACTCCATGTTAATCTGAGTTATGTTGTGATGAGATCTTCTCACAAGCTGTTCTTTTTTTGTTTTGAGATGTCACTTAACCAGTTCTTCACCAGTTTAATTGGTTCTGTTTTGTTGTCAGGCTCGCACAGAACACTGCACCAAGTGCCAGAGAGGTTTACACATGCAGACAGATATTTCTGCCAACTGGAAGTATCAGTCATATCAAGGAATTAAACCACAATCATTTTACAAAGTCAGCTTTCATTATTTTACGTCCTATTTTTTGTTATAGAGCTCTGAAGTATCAGTTGAGTCCCATATAATTTTCTTTAAATTATGGTTTTGTTCAGGACTGCCATTGTTCCTACGGTTACAACCACTCTCTCACTGGGTCTTTTAGAGCATGGTTGTAACATAAGTGTTCATTCAGACTTCTGGAGTTCCCCCAGGATTTTCAGAATTGCTAAAAATCCTTGTTGTTGGTGGGACAGAGAACTCCTTAGACACTTCTGAGAGTGCTCTTCATGGTGATCTTTGGTCCTGCTGATCAAAAATGTTTATTGCAAAGTAATACTCTTTTTACATTGTATTTACAATGGGATGGAGAAGAAATTAATATTCTCATGAGGTTCCAGCAAATTATCAACTTCTTTGCACATGCAGAATTACTTTATGATTGTACCTACCCCTTTTGCACCACTGGTGTAGCTCAGAGTCCCTGTTTAGCACCACACCTGTGTGACAGCTGAGATTTCTTTTGTTCCCACAGTTCCTCCCTGCTTTTTTTCCTGCTGCCAAGAAATGTCTTCATCCTCACCTATTAGTTTTTTACACCTACTGTTTCAAAAAGTATGAATTTTTTATTGCTTGACACTTTTCTTCTTGTTACATATGAATTATAACCACAGTATTTATTGAAATCTGTTTTGTGGCCAAATTGCCACAGTTACGACAATGCCTTGCAGGTATTACACGCTGTCTGAACACACCATCACGAGATGATATTTTTTTTCTGTCTCCAGTGACAGAACCACATTTTATCACATTTTGTGTGAGTAGGCTTTGCTTTTAATACAGCATATTCCAACTGTTGGCTAAAGAAAGCGCAGCTCTTTATTCACTTGCTCCATGGTTTGTCCATAGGTGTACAAAGTATAGGAATACTTTGAATTTAGATGGAATATCAAATGGTTGTGGAAAGAGGAAAGGCAACTATACAGAAAGAATCATGAAACCACAGAATGGTTTGGGTTGAAAGAGACTTTTAAAATCATCCAGTCCCACTCCCTGCCGTGGGCAGGGACACCTTCCACTATCCCAGGCTGCTCCAAGCCCCGTCCAGTGTGGCCTTGGACACTTCCAGGGATGGGACAGTCCCAGCTTCCCTGGGCAACCTGTGCCTCACCACCCTCAAGGGGAAGAATAAGTAAATAAATAATAAAATGTGCAGTTGGAAATAAGAAGGGTGACATACAGAAATAAAGAGTAGTGGCACTAATCTGTTAGTAATTATGGTCACACGCGTAGGACATCACTTGATGGGAGGTTTTGTGGCTCAGGTCTGTAGGAATTGTTCCCCTAGGGCTGCTTTAGGTGAGATGCAAGAAGGAGATACAGAAAAGACCAGAATGGGAAGGGAAGGTGAAAGTTACAAAAAGAAAGTTGAGTTTCACAGGAGGGTGAGAGCTACTCCTGACTAAGGTAAACTTGTTGATTTCATATGAACACCACGTTTGTTACATTTCTTAGGATAAAGTGCTCTGAAAACTTTCCCGAGGCACAGCTTTCCAAGCCAGCAGGCTGCTGCAGGGAGCAGGAGCAGCTGAGGCTCTCGTTCCTCCCTGGAGCTCCAGTGCTGATGGGTGAGATCCTCCAGCTGCATCAACAACACCTGAACCTGACTGGGAGCAAACTGCTGCTGAGTCCAGCGTGCCTTGAGCAGTGTTGGAAAGTAAAAATACAGGATTTTTTAAGGCTTCTGTAACTAAAAAGTTGAAAAAGTGACAACAAAGAACAGAAATTAGGTTTTGTCCTGTATAAAAGAAGTGGTTGGTAACTAAGTTAACAACATTGTAAGTTCTGGTACCCCCAACATAAGAAGGACATGGAACTGTTGGAGCAAGTCCAGAGGAGGCCACAAAGCTGAGAAGGGGACCAGAGCATCTTTCCCATGGAGACAGGCTGAGAAAGTTGGGGCTGTTCAGCCTGGAGAGGAGAAGGTTGTGGAGACTCACAGCACCTTCCAGTATCTGAAGAGGCTGCAGGAAATCCAGTTTGGGATTCTCCATCAGTAACTGTAGTGACAGGACAATGAGTGATGGGTTCAAACTGAAATTTAGGTTAGAAATACAGAAGAAATTCTTGCCTTTGAGGGTGGTGAGGCCCTGGCACAGGGTGCCCAGAGAAGCTGTGGCTGCCCCTGGATCCCTGGAAGTGCCCAAGGCCAGGTTGGACAGGGCTTGGAGCAACCTGGGCCTATTGGAAGGTGTCCCTGCCCATGGCAGGGGGTGGAACAAAATGGTCTTTAAGGTTCCTTCCAACCCAAACCATTCCATGATTCTATTCTATGACTCTTAAGTGATTGTGTTGTAGCTTCTTACTGTCTTAGAGGAATTCATCGTGCATCTGAATATATCCTGGAGTGGTAACACTGTTGTATTGAGTCTTTGGTTGGGCAGGCTCAGCACTCCACAGCTGTGAATGCATTTTGTATCAGGTTTCTGGATAAAAGCTCTGCATCTCAGTTTTCTCATGGTCTCCTCAGCATCACACATGAGCCACTGAGCGAGCAGTGGTATCTGGTTCCAAGCCGGGGTTGGATACAGAAAGGCATTCGTGAATGTTTCCAAACAGTAGGATAAGTTGAAGTCATATTTATACAACAAAAGATCAGCTGCTCTGGGCAGAGAAACTGTTGTGACCATCACTTACCAGTACAGTTGGTTGGAAGGCAGGATTTTTGTGTTCCTTGTGTTTTGAATCATTTTCTCTTTTGGCATGGAACAAGCAGGTTAATTTTAAAATTGCCAGCAAAATTAAAACTCTTTTCTTTAGCAGGGCTCTCCTTCTTCTCCCCACTCCCCCATACACATTTTATTGTTTTAGATGTCGTTAGATGTCTTTAGATGTCTTGTGCTGTCATCAGACAAAGCATTTTGACTTTGTAAGGGGCAGGAGGAAAGCTTTTCCGTAGTTTTTCATGGGTTGTGTGGAGAAAGCACACCTTTCCTTGGAGTACTTTAACTCTCCTGAATCAGCATTTTCTGATAGCAAGGCCTTTTTTTTTTTCTTCTCCTTTGGAATATTTTCTGTCTAGCTGTGCTTTTCAGCCACATCACCCCCTGCATTAGTATTCTGGTACAGGCAACAATGGAGAGACATTTTCAACATTGCAGCAGAGGCTGCCCAAGTTTCCAGGCTTCTTAAGTAATGAGAATTACTCAGTTAAGTGAAGCTGAATCCTGTAACGTTCAGAACATCTCACAGGGGTTGCACTGGAGAGGTAAGAAAAACAGAAGATGTTGCAGTTATACAAAAGAATTTCTATGTTCAGAGTATTTCAAAGATATTTTTTGCAGATACTCCATCTGCTGTCATTACTGGTGTTACAGTAATTATTATGTGACATTTCTTTCTCCTGTGGACTTGTCCTTTTCTTTGAAGCTTTGTATTTAAAAAAAACGAGCATATGTTGCAGTATGCTCAATGCAGCTAAGAGTATTAAGATGGAAGGCCATCTGAATGTAACTGGAACTTAAATTCTGAATGCGAAAAGTGCAAGTGGCTCTGTCAGGGGAGGCTCCCAGTTACCCAGGTGACTTCTGCAAACGGGGCTTAAGCTTTTAAGTTACTTAAAGCTTCTAAATGGATTATTCACTTTGCCCTTTTCTACAACTAATCAACCCTAATTTTTAATACGCTGTTATTTACTGACAAAACCCACTCTTCCATATTCCATTGAATCTCTTTTTATGGCAATTCTCCATTAAAACTCATTCAGCACAGCAGGAGCAGCTGAATCTCTCTCTAAGTTGTGCTTGTAAGGAAAGGATCAATGGGAAATACTCCTTATGTTTTAAATACAGAAGCTGTGTCCATCCTGTGCAGAGCTGACAAAACCATTTTTATCAGTTTTCTGGATCTTTTCAAACATCAAAAGGAACTCCAAAAGGCTTCTTCGTAGAGATTTAACGTTCAAGTTAGACTGTGGAGTAAAGCACTTAAAAATGGAGTAAAATTTTGGTAAGCACTGGCTTTAGTTCTGTTGTAGTGCCACCGTGTCTGTGGCAATAGCTGTGTCCTTTCCAGGGGATCCACACGAAGAAAAATGAATAAAATCTTTCAAGAAGAGGCATAAGAATTATTTGCAAACAGATAATCTGAGGCAGATGTTTTTATCTGATTAGGTATTTTTTTCTCCTTTGCTGCCTTTAGAAAAACATTTTCGTGTTTGCTTCTTGGTATAGTGAAGTTTCTTCTTCAAAGCTGCTCTGGAACTTTTGAGTTAATTTGGGGATTTCTGTAAATTAATAGTTTTAAGTAAATGAATGATACAAATCAACAGAGAATAGGTGTGATGTCCTCTCTCATTAAATATTAACTTTCTTGAATGTTGCTATCAGGTCTCTCTACCTGATATAAAATGACCAGCTGTGATAAGTTACTTATGGGTTAGTTCTTCATGGTATTTATGGAGAAACTTTGAATATAGAACCCAAATACTCTTTTTTCTTCTGCATCTCTGTAAAAAGGCATATGATGAAAATGGTTATTTCATTTTTTACCAAAATAGGACAGGATTGATTCTAATGTTTTTTTATTGTGACAGAATATTTAAATACAATTAATTGTGTTATCTGTGCTTGGTTTTGATAGAGCATTTATCCAAATGCTTCATAACTTGTTATCCCATGATTACAAATGTTGACTGTTCAGATAAAAAACTGTACAGACTTATAAAAAAAAGCATAAAATAGGTAACAACTAAAATAAGAAGTGAGAAAAATCCAGGGTAAGTAGGAGAATAATTCTTCCATTTGTAAAATATAGGAAAGCTGGTTACTTTAATTCTTGCAATTAAAATCCACAGGTGACTCTTTAAAATGAAGTTATAGAATAGCAAAGAAACAACTTCCATAAAAGTGCCATTTGGTACCCTTTTTTTATTCCTCTTAATGGGGTCAAAGTGAGAGAGATTCATATATTTTTATTGCAGCATATGAACTCCTTTCTAGCTCTTGTGCAGATAGTCTTCAGTGCTTACTATAATCAAGTCAGAAATGCAAATCCAGAATTTACAGCTGCTTAGTCTAATTTTAAACGTCTCTGTTATCTCCGTCATCTCCATTCCCAGTGCTTGGATGCTCCGCAGAAATACTTCTAAGAACAAGAAATCGTCAGGAAGCCCATGAATGAAGGAGGATGAGGTGGTGTAGGGAGAGAATCGGAATAAAAACACTCTGACAAATGTCCTGCTTGGCTGGGAGCGCTGCTCAGAGGCTGCAGAGTTTGCAGAGCTGTTACTTGGCTCACATGAGTGGCCCCATGCTCCCCCTAAAATTCAAGCTGAATTTCATTCAGTGTGTTTTGGACTCCTGGCCTTGCTAAATGCTGTTTCTGGGTCACATCTGAGATCTAGCAAGAACAGGAACATGAAAAAAAGGAGAGAGAAGAACTATTTCTATCTTATGATTTAATTTTCCTTGCATGGCTTAGGGAGAATTCCGTGTGTGGCTGAGGCCGCAGACTGAATCCCTCGATGCGTTAATTTGCTCTCGCACACTAATTCCATCCTTGAACAAAGTTGGGGTTTTTTTTCTTTTATACTCAAATTCCAACCCTCACATTCAGGCCTGAGCCCAGGGGATGCAGGTGAGTGTAAAGGAAGTGCTCAGGGGCTCTCTGGGTGCTGAAGAGCAGTGGGAACACAAATCCTGGGCAGGATTGTCTTCTACCCTTGCTGTGTTTGGATGAAAACCAGCATCAAGTCTTAGACACGTTTTATCATTCTCTGTATGCTTTCCTCATCTTCTGAATAACTGAAGTGCACTTCCAGAGCATTTTCTACAAATACTTTATGGCTTGCCTTGTTCTAGTTCTGTGCTTATTACCAAATGTATTTTTGTTTACAAATTCAGCCTAAGAACTGCAAAATGTCTGGGTTATCTGTGTTCAGATATTTACCTTCATTTGGCTGGGTAAGGAGCAACATTTTATTATTGTTTTTAATTATGTTTAATATATTTAATTATAATTTCCTTAATGTGATCATGATGAAACCATCACCTTGCTTCTTGTGGAGTCTTCTTGGAACGCTGGCCAAAGGTATTGAATGGTCCCAGGTGATCTCAAACACTACAGCACAACCTAATTTACATGACAGAGTAGTATGGAAGCATACATTTTGTGCAAACATAGCCAAAAAGCCTTCAGAACTAATGTCTTGAAGTCGTTGAGAAAGCTGAGTGACTGTAGTAGCCATGGTAACTTTTTTTTCCTTTTGCTTTTAAGTAGAAACCTCGTTGATTACAAGGCTCTGTGTGAGCCTTAAGCTGGGGCTTAGCAAACTACAAATGTGGTGGCAGCAAAGGAAAAATCACAGATAACTGGACAGATTCAGCACGGGGAGAGCAGTGTGGATTGGATGCAGAAATAGCAGGCTTGCGAACACAATTAGGCTGAGAGCTGTAATTGTGACACAGACGCTTTTTTGGAGGCTCCACACTCCATGTTCTCATTTTTTTGCTACTACTTTTAGAACTGTTTTGGCTTGACATGTGCTGAAGCTGCACATCCCCTTTAGCTCAGATGCTGCCAGACACTGACTTTGGACTGACAGATCCTTGCAAATTTGGTTGCATCCTAAGGGTGGAGCCAGCTTAACTTTATTTTAATTGCTTTATGGCTTTTGGGTTCACGAGAATGATGCTGAGATGCACTGACAACGTGAGTGTGTTCAGGTCTCTTGTCAGCTTAATGAGTTTATTTTTGCTGGGTGGTTGACAGTCAGCCAAAAGAAACCAGAGAAAATTACAAAGCCCAAGAACAGCTTCTTGGCTGGTTTTTCATGAAAAGATCAGTCAGGAGGAAGGGGAAACATTAGAGATGGATATTTTGAATATTTCTTTTTTTCTTTTTTTTTTTAAAATCGGTTTTCCATGATGGTGTAAAAATGGGGATCTCCTTATTTTGCTCTCTCTGCACCATGAACACGTTAGAGGTGGTGTGAGGTCCGTTCTGTTGCCACGATGTCCAGAAGAAAGGTTTGTGCCACCCTCAGGCGCTGCAGGATTTGTGATGTCTAAAGCCTTTCCTGATCAACCCTTGGGAGATAATCCACAGTAATTAAATATTTCTTGAAACAGAGTGAGAGTGAGATGGGCTGTGCAGTGATTAGGCCAGGGGTAGATCAGAGCGATCAGTGTTTGATTACACAAAAGGAACCTCTAAGGAAGGACTGAAAACCACCTTCCCCAGAGAAACACCATAGGAAGTTTATCAAGGGATAGTGCCAGATTCTGCACCTGGGATCAGGCAACCCTAGGTGCATGGACAGACTGGGGAATGATGCTCAGCTCAGGATAGTCTGTGATTTTATAAAATGAGATATTAGTTTAAACACCTCAGGTGTGCTTGTAATTACTGGTGTGAACTGGACAGTTTGATTGGATCTCCAAAATTTTGAGTGACCTTCTACACTCACCCCTTGGCTGGGCTGGTTTGGGTGTTTCTCTTCCATCACTGTTTTTCGTTATAAGTTTTACATTGGGGTGAAAGCAAGGTCACGTAAATGAGGAAAGAATTTTGAAATCACTCTTTAAGAAAAAAAAGGTTTTTTAGTAATTTCCACCTAGCTTTAATTAGAAATTGGAATGGAAGTCACCTCTGGGCCATTACAGGTCGGGTATGGGAAATGCAGGCAAAGCACAGCTGCTGTGGGACAGGTACATCACAGCAAGGCTTGTAACAGCTTCAAGACTTAGACAGCCTTTTAGTAAGAGGAAAGTATGTAAATACAAAAAAAGAAGTAGTGTGTCTGAACAGATAAAACCTCCTTCATGCATTAAAATAAAGCTAAAGCACCCATATTGAATCTGAGCTCTGGTCTTCACGTAATCCTCCTTTTGCAGTAACTTCAGTGCCTTGAATCTGAAATCCGTTTCTCCAGTTTCAAGAAACGTGCAAAACATGAGGAACACTTAACAAGGACTGAGTAGAAAGATTTATTTTACTGGGAGCCTCTCCCAGCGTTGCAGATGGTTTCTGGCTGTCTCGTCTAAGGGACTAGTTTGGGTATTCAGATTATGCAAGATTAAATCCTTGATCCTCTGAAATTAATTACAGAATTTTCATCAATGTTGCAAAGCTCTTACCCAACACTTCTGGAGCTGGTTCTGCCTTTGCCTGTGGACTGTGTCTG
Organism: Machaerirhynchus nigripectus; assembly: GCA_013397975.1. Classification (NCBI taxonomy): domain Eukaryota; kingdom Metazoa; phylum Chordata; class Aves; order Passeriformes; family Dicruridae; genus Machaerirhynchus; species Machaerirhynchus nigripectus. The sequence goes on along the minus strand of VZRQ01002785.1, from coordinate 649,644 downwards.
TGTCTTTTAAGTGTAGCTAGAGCCAGTCCTGTGTGCTATTACAGTGATACATAAATTGCTTCTATCTCTGGAAAATTCAAATTGTTTCTCTGTGTTACCTTGTAGAGCTGTTGTGAGCTCTGACTGTGTCTGTTTAGAAAGCTGATGATTTATGTGAGCAGGATTTTTTTTGCCATTTTAACATTAAAAATAAATTAGCAGTAAGTGTCTGGTACATCAGCTCTTCTTTGCATCTGATTCCTGAGCTGCTGCAAATATGCAATACATACTGCTCAATCTTTCATTTCAATGAACTCTTTTTTGTGTTGTTGATTTAATCTAAGGACTGCTTTTCCTCTGAAGTGAGAAGCTTCTTTTGTCATGTTGGGACATTTGGAGAAGACATCACAGGTGGACTCAGTTCCCCAAATACGATGAAGACACTTTGCAGTGTTCAGCTTTGCTCTTCACTTAGGTCGTGGGTCTCACACCGGTCTGATTCTGTACAATATTCTGGGTTAGAACTCAGTGCCAGAAACAACCTCAGCCATACCAAAGCACTGAGTTACTTGGTAAATTTCACTGTATTTCTCCCAAAAGGTGCTGACGTGGGTGGAAAGATGCCCTGGCAGGAACCACAACTCAGGGTCAGTTTTTTAGTGTGGAAGGTGCATGAAATGATGGTGAAATTTGGTGAGAGAACTGCTGTTTCAGAGAAAACTCAGCACAGCAGAAATAGAATTTCAAATGTTGTCCTAAATTATGGGTATTACAGGTATGTGTATCTCATCTGTGTGATGAATCTGAATTGACTCTGGGCCTGTGTTTCTAAACACAGAGTACTGTGGAACACATCACAAGGTGAGATCTGCCAAGGGCAGTGATCCCACTCAGTATGTTAGAAAGATTTCCGTATTTGTTTCTCCAAGGAAGTTCTGGTGTCTGAGGAACAACTGTTGTGCTTTCATTTTTGGATCCCACTAAATAAAACGGATTTGGTGATGGTGTGTAATCCCTTGGATTTGTTCTGTCACAGCAGTGATACCACACCACCATGTGCAGTCCTTGCATCTGTTTAATCACCAGTAAAGAAGGTTTTTAGCCGTATCTATCAAGGTCTTCTCTTGTGAAAATGCAAAGCAAAAGCTCACCACCACCTTCTACTGGAAGTTGTCCCTGTCCATGGCAGGAGGTTTGGAGCTCAATGATCTTTAAAGGTCCCTTCCAACCCAAACCATTGTGTGATTCTATGATCCTGTGATTTTATTCTTTCAAAGAAAGAGTTTTGTGAGAGTAATTCCTAAAATTGAATCCAAACTTCAGACCAAAGAAGTTTATGTCTAAATATTTCTAAATAATGGAGTAAAAATTACAAGTCAGTAGTATTTTTAAAGTTAGAACCATTTGAATGTGTTAAAATTGAGTTCTGCACAATATTGTGAAAAAGCTGAAAACCAGCAAACCTTGTTTTTTTATTATGATAAATTATTATGCTTCAGGTGATTTCCACATATCTTATGTGTTAAAGTAATGAGCACTTCCCATGCTGAACTGTTTCTTGCTAAGTTAGGTTCTTAAGCCAAAGGACAAATTAATTTTTAAGAGCTGCATTTCTGTGAAGATTGTTACAAAATGTGAACCATTGTAGTGAGGCCTCAGTAAAAAGCAATCTATTATTCCTTGTGTTTTATTCCAAGACAGCTGAATGCAGGGAGATGCTTTTTTGCTCCAGAGCTGCTGCAGTCCAATGTTTGCTGTCCTGGTGCTATTTTTGTTGCTGCTGTTTGTGTTGAAGGCTTGTGATTTCATTAACAGTTATTTTAAAACCTGAGCAACCTGACAGAGGGCTAAATAGAGCATAATTCTGTTTCCCATGTAGATAAGCACAGCAACACATGAATAAAAATCAGGTTGGCCTCTCCTCCACGCGCTTCACAAGTCTCCCGCGTGGCTTTGGGAGCCTTTGGGAAATGGGCCATGTTATCTTTAATTTTTTAAATAATTAGCATTACTTTAATCCAAAGTGTATTTCTAGATGAATTGGCGAATAATAATGGTCGTGGTTGTTAAGACTCCTTTTTTTTCTGGCTGTTTTTGTCTGTGCTTCTGGCATAGGGGAGTGGGATCTTATCCCATTAGCCACCTTCCCTGCGTGGGAAGCCATGCATTGGGTGAAGGAGTTAAACAATTTTCCCAGACTTTGAACCTGTTGTGATAACCCTTGAAACCCCAAACTCGTGTCTTACATGTTAACTGCACCCTAAGCTCCCACAGGTCATCCTAAGAGAGTGTCTTTGTCACTCAGGGTGTCACAGCACAGGCTCCTGTTTGTCCTTGGAATTAAGGAACTTTGATTAAATTACACATGCTCTCCTGATCCTTATTTTTCCGGCCTTAAAGAGTGGTACGGTGACCTTCTGCTGACACTACAGAGAATGTGGGCTTTGTTGATGAATTTGAGATCTGCCCCTGAAGTTTCAACCAGAGGCACTTGTTGTACAACACCAGCTTTGTTTTTTGGGGTTGTCGCTGTGACATTTGTCTCTGCATTAGGTCCCATGTGCTAATACTTGTATTCATTTGATGTGATTTGCTTAATGTAAGAAAACAAGCCCGTTTATTTTTAAGTGAAGAGAAAAAAATGACTTTTGGTGGAATGATGACAATGAGCTGTTTATTACCACAAGCTGTGCGTTTTATTTTCTTTTACTTAGAAGGCAGTGATTTGTCTGAATTTTTGGAGTGGTTTTTAAGTGAATAATGATATAAGAGCCTTCTTACTTGAGGCTTCTTATAAATATAGTTATTTATATGAGGAAAAATTGTTCAAGCGTGGATTATTTATGTGGAGGAGAAAACTGGCTCTGGATTGATATAATTTTTCTTTCCCATCTGCTCTGAACTCTGAATTTGTTTTCCCTGTGAGCAATGAGTGCTCTCTTGCAACTTTGTTTTAGATACTTAGGAGCTCCTTGTACTACTTCCCTTAATGAAGTGGTCCAATTCCAACCTCACCTTTTGTTCTTCAAGGCAAACTTTGTTCTCTCGTGGCTTCAAAGAAGTGTTGTGGCCTTCCCCCTTTCATTTTTAGCAGACCTGATTTCATCAGGCATTTAAAAAGTAGAACTGAATTTTTATTTCCTTTGGTCTGGTGGTATTGTCATGATTTTTCCTTAATTTTTGCCCCCCTTTTTTTTTTCCCTCTACAACAATTACGAAGATTAATTGCACTTTGCCCCTACCTGCTTTTGATTTCACATTTGATGCCAGTCCCTTTCTCAGATGGTCCAGTCTGTGCCTGAAGCCTGGGCTCAGCCTGCCGAGGGAACTGCGATGACAATTTACGCACCAGGTTCTTTCAAAATGGGTAATTCTGCCACTGGGAACGTGCAGTTGTTGGCCAAAAGAGCATCTAAGCAGCCTTCCTAAAGCATTGTTAATTATTGCCGTAGAGAGAGATGTGGAGGAGTTTATATCAATAAAGATCTCTCCTACCTACAGCCAAGAATGACCTAATTTATTGTTTCTTTTTAGGTGCACCAGCAGGATCTGTCTGTAAACAGTTTCTAAGCAACAGCTCCCTGTCCTCTAGAAAGAATGTCACATTTTATCCCTGGCTCCTGGGTTTTAGAGCCCTTCTGCCCAAATCTGCCCCGGTTTAGGGGGAGGTTGGAGGAGTCTCTTCAGCAAGGATAGTTCTTCTCTTTTGTAGTACCAACACCCACCTACAGCTCGCTGAGGTGTTGGAAATTAAATCACTGTCTCCTTTAGTGCTGCTTTCCCAACAGCTTTGCTGTCAACAGGCCAGCGCTGTGAATTATTTCTGTGCAGCTTCATAAACAATCTGTAATGATCAAAGAGCCCATATTTCTACTTCCATTTAAATCCAGGAGGTGACAAACCAGAAACACCTAAGTAATTTTTTTTTCTTTAAGTGATTACATGGTTTGAACTGGTTTTAAGGGAAAAAGTGAGTTTTCCCCACAGCACAAGAGGTCTCTGTTTTCACCAAGACTTGTGTGGCATCTGTCTCAGACTGGGGAAATTCAGAGGTAAAGAAAATGAGAGCCCTTTGCTATCAGATTTTTACTAACCTCATCCAAGGCCAGGTTGGACAGGGCTTGGAGCAGCTTGGTCTAGTGGAAGCTGTCCCTGCCCATGGCAAGGTGTTGGAAGGAGATGATCTTTTAAGGTCCCTTCCAGCCCAAGCCATTCTGTCATTCTCTGATACCACCAGAATATTTTAAGAGAATGTTAACCTGGGGCTGTGGAGATGAAGGAATTGGTTCTGGCTATTGGAACTTAAGAGAGTCATAAATGTCAAGTTCTGTATCTGGTCTACCACATCCTGCCTCAGCTGAGGCTGCTTTTGAGGTGGGGGAACACAGATCTTTTGGGAAGCAGGTTTTTGCACCAGAGTACACTGGAGTGGAAGATGATCATAAACTCATTTATTAAGAGGTGGGGAAGAGTCAACTGGAATCTGTCTCCCATAATATTCCAAGAAGAGCAGCCTTCATGAAAATACAGTGGAGGCTGCTTACAGAAGAAGCTTGAATTTTATCATCCTAATTCCATGCTCCCGTTCATGAGTTGTGTTTGCCAACTCTGTGAGGCAGCAGAAGTAAACTTTTAGTTTGCTGAAGATTTGGGAGGAAGAAGAGTAACCTCAGCAGAGGATGGTAGGACCTACAGAAATGTTTTGTTCATTTTATTTGGCTATTTTAATTTGCTCTCTGTTTTCTGCTACTGTTACATAGTATTTCAGTTTGAAAAATGGTCTTGCTGCTTTTATTAACAGAGAGGGCCTGTGCATGTTGGAACTATTTGGATTGGAGTAATGGTTATGATTGATAATATAGGCTGTAGCCTGTGGCCTGATTTAAGGGAATTGTAGAGTTTATTTATTTTCTAGATGAGGTAAAATGATAGGTCTTGGTGTGCTTTTGAGAAAAACAGAGCTCTCTGTGTATGTTTCCTCTGCTGTTGTGAGGAGCTGTCTAGTTTCTTACAACTGTCTTTGATTTCAAATCAAACAAAGGAAATAGAGATTTCTGCCACATACAGAATGGGGAGTGAAAAAGTAATGGAGGCACTTTTCTGGCTTGCATTAGGAAATAAAAATGAGTAGAAGGAATTCTGAAAGGGAGGTTAGATGTTATGATGTGCAAGTGGGAAGCACAAGAAGAAAAGAAGTTTAAAATACCTGTCTGTTTAAAACTTAACATCAAAGTCAAAAAACCTGGAGTTAGAAGACAGACGAAACATGAGCTTTTGAAGAAATTTTTATGAAAAGGGCAATAAAACTAAGATTTGTGATGTTCTTACTCTTTAGGGGCTGCTAGGGTGGCGTCCTGTCAAATGCCATAAAAGCAGGCTGATGAAAGACCGAGAGTAAATTCTGGTTTTTACTGTTTTCAGCATTCTCACCTTCTCCATTACATTTTGACCAAGAGTAGGGTATCATCATAAAATTCAGACTGAAAGTGAGCTTTTGGGGCTTTGTGCCTTTCTGTTCATTTCTTAGGTAAAGAAAATGGTAATCTCAGGCAATCCCTACCAATATTTGGCTGAGATTTCCCTCTAGCTTTGGGCCAAATTTACCTGATTATTTGTCTTTCACGAAGAGTAATTCCTCATTATTATCATTATTTCTCTGTTATTCTGTGAGACATGGATAAATCCAACTGAAAGAATGTCTCTATCACTTAAATATTCCACTGTATACTAAATATTCTTTTCTGTACAAGGCAAATTCTTCCACCTTTGCAAGCTCTGGGTTTATAGAAAAACCTCCCTTTTCATAAGCAAACTGCTGTGGCTTTGTTTCCTGCATATATTAACAGAATGTTTGAAGATTGAAGGGAGTGAACATGCAATGAGTCATCTCATGTGGAGAATAAAACCTGATACATTTGTGAATGAAATCCAGCTTTGTGAAGTGGAGCATGTAGTTTATTATTGCTGCTTTTTGGGTTTGTTTGGGTTTGGTTTTTTTTTTTTTTTTAGTATATTTTTGCTTTTAACAGATGTGTGAGGAAAGTTTTAATTAGACTCGGGAAGTGCTGTCATACACACTTTGTAAATCTGCAAATATTGGGATGAATTGAATTGAGTAGAACTTTGATATGACTGGGAATATCTGCCTGAGATGTTCTGAGTAATTTTTGGAGGTGCCTCCATTGACTCTGTGTCAGGAGCTTTGATTCCTAAATCTAAACATAAACATGTGGGTGCCTAAAAAGTCTGGAAGTGAACAACACTGAAAGCTTGATGAAGTTCCTTGACTGTTAGGTTTTAGAACAAGTGTAGGATTTTAGCAGAATTGTGAGCTGGTCTGATGACATCTCTGAAATGCCAAAGTCTGCCCAAGTTTGAACATTGTACAGAGATTTCTGCAACTCAGAAAATACTAAACATGCTGATCACAGGGAAAGCTAATAATAAAATCTGTCCTTCTTTCTCTAATGGTGGTTGGAAACAAAGAGGACGTGTATGGTTTGATTGATCCCTGGATATTCCATGCAGCCTCTAAGAACCAGCTGTTTGTGGACTCCCTGAGTCTCAGGGCAGCAACTGGACCAGAGTTTTTAATTGAGGACAGGTAAGTAATTGTTTCATAGCTTCCCTTGTTGATGTTCCCTTCACCTCTGAAACGTCCTGCCGCAGCTGGCTCCACGAATCTGAGGGCAGAAATATTGCCTGTTCGATGCTTTGAAACCTGATGAGTGAAGAATTTGAGGTGCATTTAAGTTCTTGTGTCATAGGAACTATGGCGAGTTCTGTTCACCTCTGTGCCATCTGTCCTCTCATAGAATCAGGGAATGGTTTGGGTTGGAAGGGACCTTAAAGATCATCCAGTCCCACCCCCTGCCATGGGCAGGGACACCTTCCACTATCCCAGGCTGCTCCAGTTCCACACCCTGCCATGGGCAGGGACCCCTTCCGCTATCCCAGGCTGCTCCAGTCCCGTCCAACCTTGAACACTTCCAGGGATGGGGTGTGGTTTAATCGTATTTCTTCTCTGTGAGTTATTTAAAAATTGAATAAAGAGGTGTGTTTAGACTCTCTTCATAAAAAAGCATTCAGTGCCTCCCATCATGGAGACTCCATAGATACATCTTCTGCTTCTGCCAGAGCTTTGTGGAGGTGGAAGGACGCGAGGCATTAAGGATGTAGATGTGTCACACAAGTATTTCCCTCTTCCCCCTTTTCCTGAACAAAGCTGTGCAGACCTTCAGGTTTTCAGAGGGCTCCAGGATCAGTTGCTCTCTTGAAGCCGACCATTTCACACATAAAGTAGAGTTACTTTTCCCCATGTTTGTCCCATGCTGTTCTCCATTTTGTGCAGTGATGAAAAATGCATTTTCATCAGCCATTTTTGCCCCTGGTCACTGAGCTTGATAAGATCTGCAGTCTGAGCAGGGAGATTTATGATGGAGTGTTCTGCTTTATTTGTTTATTTATTTATATATTAATCATTAGAAATAGTCACTTTAGTCTTCACCTCCTTTTTTTCCAAGTGGTGGCAGGAATTCCCTCTGGGGACTGGTGGTACTGAACAAGTTATATAGGGAATATGTGAGGTTGTGCTTTACCTTCCAGAAAGCTCAGAATCCAGTTAGATAAAGGAGTTAATTGTTTTAACTGGCAATATAATTATATTGCATGAAGTTCTGCAGTGAAGTAGGAAAAGCTCAGTGAGGATGAGGCAGAATTTGTCTGAAGACAACTTTACTGAAGTGTGGTCAGGGATCACAGGAGAGGAAAACTTGGTTTTGAACCAGCTTGGGACTAAAACTGCTTCTGTTGAAAACATCTGAAACAGTGATCACAGAAATTTTGGTTCAAAGCCTTGCAGGAGGTGTGGGAAAAAGGCAAATTCACTATGGTAGTGTTTAATCTCCAAAAGGAACTGCACATACAGGGAGGCATGATTAAAAGGCAATTAAAAAGGACACTTTGGGATTTTGTTCTTGAGAAACTTCACAGAATCATAGAATCGTTTAGGATGGAAAAGACCTGGGAAATCATAGAGTCCAGCCATTTCAAGGCAGTAAGGAAAATAAATAATATTCATTAAAATAGAAAATGAGGGAAAGACAATGAGGACTCAGGACAGCAGCGAAAGCTACTTTTAGATAAGAGAATTTTTTTAAAAAGGTATCGTAATGTGCAAGTATTCAATGCCCAAAACGTTATATGGGAGGCCAAAAATAATTCTGCAAAAACGTTCAAGACGTGAAAACCAATTATGAATCTTTTTCAAGTGCTTTGGAAGCAAGAAGTGTTGCAGAGAGCTGGCAGCCAGTAGAGAAGGGAGGTAGGGAAGGTGGAGGCAAAGAAGATGAGGCCAAAGAAGAAAAGCCAGGGAGAGTTGAAACAGCCCCTGAAGGATGTTCACAGGGAAGCTTCCAGAAGAGATGGCTGAGACTGAGGTGTTGATTAAAGGTGTTTTAGAGGAAATGGATACAATGAGTAGTATCATGTCACTAAAATTGAATTACTTTCTAGCTCACCATGTATTCATGTTGTTCGTGTTTGGTCTCGCCCTTGTTCCCCTGTCTCAGATACAACAACTGCCTCAGGGGTCAGGTTTCATAGCACAGGGAGCATTGATTAGATCCTGGATTGACATTGGCTGCTTTTTGCCAATTTTTATGACTACTTAATATATTACTTTGTTTGAAAAGGTGCCAGTGTCACCCTTTTTTTTTTTTGTTTTTTTTTTTTTTTAAACCCTTTCATTTTCCATCATAATCCCATATGAAAACTCTTTGTATTCCACCGAGGTGCCTGTAGTAATTTATTTACTTGATAGCCTGAAAGTTTCATAGCCTTTTTTGAGTTTATCTGGGTTCCTTTGTTTTCCTAATCTTCACAGAGATTATTTTTTCAGAGACACTGATCAAAGATTCACTATCAAGATGGAAACTGTATATGAAAAGTTCCTCTGTGGAAAAATTAATCTGATGTTCGGAAAATTGCCTTTTTTGAAGGACTGGCATTCCATTGTCACCTGTTTACTTCTCTCATTTCCTTTACCCTGGAAATACTGGTCACTTGTTAATTAATCCCATCAGAGTTTGCAGGTTTTTGTGTGTTTATGCAAGAAGTTACTTCATTTTTTAATTTTGGTAAAGAAGAAAATGCATTTTCTGTCTTTCTCCTCGACTTGGGCGATTTTCAGTTCTAGTAAGAGTCAGACTGGAGAGGTGTTTTGAAGACTGAAAACCAGATTAGATGTGTTGGTTTCCTCTGTGGTCAGAGCACAGAGTGATGGTAATTGCTTGGACAGGTTGCAAACAATTCAAAATACAACTCTGCTGTTATGTACCGTTTCATCCTGGATTTGCTGTTAAATCTCTCTATATCTAGGTATTTTTTTTTCTGGGTTGGTATTATTCCCTTCTGTATTGCTTTTCCAGATTCTTCTCAGATCCATTAGTGGTGAAATTAGTTTCCGTCTGAGAATAACACCATAGCCTCACTGAAAAAATGCTTTAAACTCTTTAAAATGCCCTTGCACTGAACCTCATGTAATTAAGTTGGATTTTTTGTGTGTGTGTGTTTAAAATCTCGGTTATTTTGAGAACAGGTAATTTTTAAAATTTTCATAATAATTTTGAAATGGCCACTTAGAGGACGTGGCAGTGCAGAACCACAAGCATCTCAGATTTATGTCATCGGACCACATGGATCTGGCTGTCACTTTTCCAGATGAATGAATTTTGAGGATTCTCAGTGAAATACCTGACACAGTCCCTCTCTCTTTCTCACTGGAACTGTACAGCCTGTATCCATGTGTGTTTATAGATGTCTTTTGGTTCAGAAAGTACAGTTGTAGAGTGGTGGTATTTTAAGGATCAAGCCCTGTTCTTCAGACCTCTTTATGTAAGAGATACAGAAAAATCCCACATTTGAATGCTAATTTTTTTTTCCTGGCATAGGGATTTCTATGAATTTTAGAGGTCAGCCAGGTTTCTTTCCTCTGCGGAGTTAGGACAAAACCAGGCTGAGTAACTTCTGTGTATTTGTCTCATACCCCACTGCTCTCTCCTTCCCAAGAGGAGAGATTTTTATCTGGAAAGCCAAATATTTTCCCTCTGCCATTTCCTAGAGTGCTTTCCCAAGACAAGCGCTACCCTGCTTCTGGTACAAACGCATACAGTCAGGGCAGTTTCTAATCCACGACAATTCCAGATTTCTTTGAAGTCCATGGGTGTCCTGAGCATCCTCTTCCAGGCTCAGCAGAGGGGATGTTTGAACAGCTTTCTCAGCGCAGCAGACTTCCCACCAACTCCACAAAGTTGCTGCACTTCTCTCAGCTGTTTAAAATTCATGTGCTCCCGGCTTGTTAAGACTGTTTTTCCTCTCCTTTCTCTGTGTTTGTGATTCCTTCACCTTCAGTGAGTAATAGGAAATCCTGTGCACGTTGAAAAGGCTGTAGAACCCAGATGTCAGTCATTATGCTGCAGTCTTCCTTCAAATCAGTTGTTTTCAAAGGACAAGAAAGTTGTTCATTATACATATATTTAATGGAATCACACTGCTCATTGAGTTTTTGCAGGTTTGCCTGGGGGTGGGAATGAAACCATGATCAATTTAAACATAGCATCAGTTTCTGCTCAGCCTTACTGTAAAAAGGATAATAAGGTTTTCATTACAGTCTTTCCTTTTCCAGAGGTTTATATCACCTACTAATTTACTCATTAAGAGAACATTACATGGAATGTTCATGTACTAATCAAATTCCATTTGCAGAAAAATGCTCTCCAAACAGGCTTTCCACCTGCTCCGGAAGACAGGTGGTTTGCAAACATCGCGCTGAAACTTCCAGACGCTGAGGTTCAGAGAGAAGGGAACGTCAGATCAGGGTTCTCTGCACCGTGGTGCAGGAGCTCCCTTGTCTCTATTCCCGTGTTTCATCTCATCCCAGGACTTTTGCCGTATGAGAAGATGCTCCGAGTACTGGAGCCCCTCTGCTCTGGAGCCAGGCTGGGAGAGCTGAGGGTGCTCTCTTGGAGAAGAGAAGGCTCCAGGGAGAGCTCAGAGCCCCTTGCAGGGCCTAAAGGGGCTCCAGGAGAGCTAGAGAGGGACTTTGGATGAGGAGTGACAGGACAAGGAGAGTGGCTTCCCACTGCCAGGGGGCAGGGATAGATGGGATATTGGGAAGGAATTCTTCCCTGTGAGGGTGGTGAGGCCCTGGCACAGGGTGCCCAGAGAAGCTGTGGCTGCCCCTGGATCCCTGGAAGTGTTCAAGGCCAGGCTGGATGGGGCTTGGAGCAACCTGGACTAGTGGAAGGTGTCCCTGCCATGGCAGGGGCATGGAACTGGATGATCTGTAAGGTCCTTTCCAACCCAAACCAGCCTGTGATTGGATGAACATCATGTCAGCACTTCCAGATTGAATTTTTGTTTCAAGAAAAAAGAGGGAGATGGGAAACGAGAACTTGACCTTGTTGTCGTGTGGGTAGTGATGGTTTCTGTTATGGTTTTTATGAGTCTTTGAGAGGGAAGGGGAGGCTGGGGTGTCACATATTGTAGTACCTTTGATGATAAGTCTTGGGCAGTGTTCCCATTCTGTTTGTGCCAAGTGCTGTGTAAATACCTGGCAAAACCAGACTCAGCCCCTCTGTTCCAAGTGAAAGCTGGATTTTTTCAGATGGCATGCAAACACAGAGTTAGAATGAATCACCAAGGTATGGCTTAGTGATAACAACCCATCCCAATCCCAACCACTGCTGAGTTTCCTTCCATGTTGCAGCCAAGTCAAGCCCAGGGAGGAGGCTGAGAGCAGGCAGTGAGGGAACAGATCTCTGGAAGAGTTTCCTTGCATGTGTCAAGCCCAGCCTTTGAGAGGGTGCAGCATTACCTGTTTAACAGTTTAGTCAGCTGCTTTATGGGATGTTTGGAGCTGAACTCAATGCCCTGGTGCAGAAAGCTTATTTTCAGTAATTCCTTAGCTCCAGGGCTAAGTCAAGCAGCTGCTGTTGATGATTCTCATTCTGTGCCAGCTCCTGAGCTGTGCTCTGTCATTTGTGCACAGCTGATCTGCACTAAATTAACTTTCATTTTAGAAAGACTTATTCCAAACCTGGATTTTTTTCTTCTTGGTTTCATCGGGTTCGTTCTGCACCTGAACAAGTCCTTGTATGAGCAGAACTGGGAGCAGAGCGTGTGGATAGGAAGAAGTTGTGAGGAACAGGTGGATGCTGCTGAAACCGTCAGTGCTGCAGGAGGGAAGGCTCATTAAACTGCAGCCCAGTGGGTGTCTGAGTGAAGTTTTGAAAAGCTTTAAAAGCGAAGGTGAGCAGAGTGATGCAGAGAGGTGATTTAGTTAGTGGAAGAAGTTTGAGAAAGCACTGACTTTACAAAAAACTGAAGTACCTTTGTAGTAGTTTTCTGAGTGCGTGTGATGGAATAAGATTGCTGGTAACAGCGAGTGCAGACAGTGAGGTGCAGGATGATAGCATCGAGGAGAGGAGGGGGGGAAGCAGAGCTCTGGGTGTATGGATGAGTCAGAATGTCACAAGAGTAATATCTTGGAAGATTTAGGTGTAGCTTGGATTGGACAACATAAGAAGAAATCCAGAAATAGTACCTGCATAACAGGACAGAGAGATAATAATTTCATTTTTGACTGGAGTGTGATTCTCCAGATACAAGGTAGAGAAGCCACATGACTTCCTTCTGTACCTCTTGTTTCTTGGTAACTGCTCTAAAAGCTGAGTATCAAGCCTGAATGCACCATGGAAGTTCTGTTGCTTTCCATATGACCTTTAAAACTTTTTGATCATTCCTTTCTACTCTATTCCCACTCCCTTCAGAAGTAGTTAGTTTTGTTCTTTCTTTCTTTTTCTTTTGATTTTTTTTAATATTGCATCAGTTTTCCAGTTTACCAAGTAATTCAGATTTTGTGGCAGAACTATTTTTAGTGTTCTCTTTATCCTTGGGGTGATTGCAATTTTCATCACTTTACCTGTTTTTTCTTTTTTCTTCTTTCTTTTTTAATTCTTTCTTCCGTAGAAAATGGAAGATACTTGGGAAAATGTTTTATTTCAAGTAACCGACAGCCAGCCTAGGCAGGCTGAAAATCTTCCTTCTGAGAAATCTTAGCAACATTTAAGCTGATTTTCTGGAGGCAGGTGGATAATGGATTGTGTCAGGAAGATGTTTGTGCTCGTAGCAGGTAGTTAAAGCATTTGATTTGATCAATGCTTGTTAGTCCTGGTCAAAGAAAGGTAAAGCAGTAGAACATTATTTGGACTGGTTATTTTGGTCACCTGAATGTTGATGGAAGTCTTTGCCAGTTGTTCTGCATTTAACTTGGGGGTGCAGATGTTCTTACATCTCACTTTTGGTTTTCTGTGGCAGTGCACATACTTTTATTCATTTGGGGGGGCAAGTATTGGATGAATATACTCTATATTGATGCTTTGGAACAAGAGAAAATTTACTGAACAGTTTGCCAGAAGTTACCTGCAAGGCTAAACATGCATGGATTAAGGCTGAAGTCATAATAAAATGACAGTTTGAATGGAGGTGTACGTAAACCCTAATTGATAATTTCAGTGTTTCACTTCACTTGTTCATTGCTGCGTTCATAGTGTTCATCAAAGGCTGGACAAAGATATCAGTCATCGTTCTATCTATTCATTTCTGCCCTCATGCATGCTTTTGAAGAAACTCTAAATTATACATGGAAGTTGGCACAGAAAATCATCAGGTGGAACATATTACATTAATATTTGATATTAAACCCTCCCCCTCCCTAAATCTGGGATGCCCTAGGTATAATTTCAGGAAAGATACCATGCGGAACATGCTTGTGTGATGGGAACTTAGACTCACTGCAGAAATTTAACAAAAGTAGAAGAATTTAAATGTTAAACAGGACTGAAAATGCCTCTGTTTTTAAAATTTGCTTTTAAAAAATTATTGTACTTTAGAATAATTATAATTATATGAATTAGCAAATTTTAAAGAGTTAATTTTCCATTTATAGGGCAATAAAAGTACAGTCAAGCTCTTCCATAGTGAAATTGTGCTATTAAAAACTTTTCTCAAATACTTTAAAAGTCAACAGTGTGCTCATGATTTACAAAAAATAAGCAAATGACCAAAAAACTAGAGAGACAATTTGCATAACACTGTGGTAAACTTCACTCTTTATAAAAGAAATAATTATTGGGTTGAAAAGAACTGCTGATTTGCCTAAATGCTGAATTTCCCATTTGCACAGCAAACTTTATGTGGCATGAAATCTTTAATGATTAAGAAATCTCATCTGGGACCTGCAAAGGCAAAGCTGGAATAAAAAGACAGTTCTAGAGAGAGTGATTTCTTGATTTCCTTCAGAGAATTATAGAACTGTTAAGGTTGGTAAAGACCTCTAAGATCATTTAGCCCAACCGTGGACTTGATGGTAAATTTATGGAGAATTTGGAGTGTGGGACTGGCAAAGGAAAAGCCTGGGCCTGTTATTCCATACAAGAAATAATTACATCAGATGTATTAAACTTTTTAATTTGGATTTCAAAAAATAAAGGGGTTGTTTTTTTTTTCCTCTTTCTTGTTATAAGAGATCCCTCTAAGCCTTTGGAGTAACAGCACTTAATGGAGCCAGGAATTCAAACCAGCAAGTTCATTAGATAAGTTCCAGTTCAGTGGCATCTGAAATTTCCTCCCGTCTCTTCCTCCACCAGTTCACCTCTGACTGAGGCTAATAACAGTTTGTTAATTTGTGCACACCAGAATTAAATAAGAAATGAGTGGCTGCAGTTTGCAGTTCACCTGTTTAGTCCTTGTGTTTCGCTGCCACAATTCCGGCACCGTTTGTGGTTCACGTGCTGCTGTCCTTGACGTGTGCGATGGGAGCAGCTCGGGAGATGCAGCTTTTGTGGTACCTCGAGGATGAAAGTGGTGTTCAGGCTGCACTTGGGAGGTGGGGCAGGAGCAGAAGCCCTCCCAGGTCTGCAAAACAGCAAAGCACTTTTTTTGAGCATCTCTTAGATGCAGGAAATGGAGACGTTCAGGTAGCCCAGCACTGCAGTGCGTAAAAGAAATGTTGGTGGGTCATGGAATCAAAGATTGGTTTGTGTTGGAAGGGATCTTACAGAAGGTTCAAATTCCTGGGCCATGGGCAGCTGGGCTGGGACAGCCTTCACACNAAATTCCTGGGCCATGGGCAGCTGTCTCTGGGCCTGGCTGTGCCTGGGGAGCCGTGGCTGTCGGCACAGCCTTCACACAATCAGGGAGTGCTTTGGGCTGGAAGGGGACCCCGAAGCCCATCTCGTTCCACCCCCTGCCCTGTGCAGGGACACCTTCCACTAGCCCAGGTTGCTCCAAGCCCCGTCCAACCCGGCCTTGAACCCTTCCAGGGATGGGGCAGCCACAGCTTCTCTGGGCTGTCTGGTCTAACGCCTCACCACCCATTTAGGAATTTGTTCCTAAAATAAAATCTAAACCTTCCCTCTTCCAGTTTGAAGCCATTCCCTGTGTCCCGTCCCTCCAGGCCCTTGTCCCAAGTCCCTCTCCAGCTCTCCTGGAGCCCCTTTAGGCACTGGAAGGTGCTGGAATGTCTCCCCAGCACTTTCTCTTCTCCAGGCTGAACATCCCAACTTTCCCAGCCTGTCTCTGTAACAGAGGGGCTTCAGCCCTCAGAGCATTTTCTCATATAGCAAAACTCCTGGGATGGGATGAAACATGGGAAGAGGTGACAAGACAAAGAAGCTTTTGCACCATGATGTTGCTGTGGCAGCAGTGCCATGTGCAGACAGGCTGTGCTGGACAGGTTCTTGCTGAGATGCCAGTGTGTAGTAAACTTGGCCTACCAACTGGAATACAAAAAAGTAATTTCAGCTAGAGCTCTAATTAGATTTCTGAACAGCACATCCAGCTGGTTCTGCTTTAAGAAAAAGAAATGGCTTGCAATATGTTTTTTGGTTTTTATTTATTTGGATTAAGTTTTGGGCTATAGCCAAACGTAGTTGTGTTAAATTTTGTTATTTGACTATGGATAGGAAGGTGATGCTCTTGGGGAGTGCAGATCAGAAATCTGTAAGTGATGTCACAAATTCTGTTTTCTAAGAGAAATGGATGATAATCACTTTTTCTTTTTAAGTGATATCACCATTTCCTGTCTAAAGAAATACAAAAATTAAAAGTATGTATTTTCATGAGACAGCTTTCCTGAGTAATTTGCTTAATCTGCTCCTTTTTTTCTGTGTGTATAATTATCATTATACCATTGCCAGCATTATTTAATTTCTGTAATTATCAGTATTAAAATGAAAAGCCTTGGTTTTTTGTCAGGCATTTTAACCGATTTCTCCTCTGACAGATTTCTTTCCTCCTTTGGTCTGTTTATTGAAAAGATTGGCAGTTCTGCAGAATATGGAGTTTATAGATGCACAGTGATTTTCACATATTAAGGAAAAAATAATTATCACTCTTTTAGTTCTGATTATTCCTGTATCATTCCAGAGTTTCAGAAATGGGAGATTGGGCACATGGTTTACGTTACTGTGGCATGTGGTGGTGGGTGCTGGGTTTAGATGTTATTGAGAGCAACCTGCTCCAGAAATCCGTGCTCTTTTCCAACATGCATTGGGTAACAGGGGTTTGTCATTTCTGCTGTAGGTGTTTTATTAGGAGATGTTTTATTAAATTGGGAGATAAGGAAAATGGGGGTTTGGGGAAATCATTTATACCTCTTTGTTTGGTAAGAGGTGCTGAGTTGACCATCCCTGTTCCAGTAAGTGAGGGTGCTTAGGCTGAGAGTTGGTTGGAGAATCTTTCTTTGAGGCAAAGTCAGAGGTTACATTTCCAACCCCATTTGTCCCTCAAGTCCAGCCCTGTTTTCAGATTCCGAAAAATGACTTCCCCCCAGCTGAATCTACTGCCAAATCTACCTGAAGGACATCGTCCCCACCCCCAGCATTTTTGGTCATACGGATTTTCTGCTTCGGCCTTCGGAGTTGTTCAGTCTCTCACTATTGGAAGTTGGATTGATCGATCTCTTTCTCCTTCCCCCAGGTATTCTGCTTTAGGCATTCACTGAATTAGTCCTGTTAAAATCTGTCCCCTCCCTGCTCTCTGAAACAGCACTGACCAGGGCAGTGATTGTCCCTCTGTGCTGGGCACTGGTGAGGCCACACCTCAAATGCTGTGTCCAGTTGTGGGCCCCTCATGACAAGAGAGACATTGAGGGGCTGGAGCGTGTCCAGACAGGGGAATGGAGATGGGGAAGGGTCTGGAGCAGCAGGAGCAGCTGAGGGAACTGGGAAGGGGGCTCAGCCTGGAGAAAAGGAGGCTCAGGGGGGACCTTGTGGCTCTGCACAACTCCCTGACAGGAGGGGGCAGCTGGGGGGGTCGGGCTCTGCTCCTAGGGAACAGGGACAGGAGGAGAGGGAACGGCCTCAGGCTGTGCCAGGGGAGGCTCAGGCTGGAGATCAGGAAGTATTTCTCACTGAAAGGGTTGCTAAGCATTGGAAGGGGCTGCCCAGGTGTGTTGGTTTTGGCATGGCCTGNGCCAGAGAAGAGGAGGAGGTGAGAACGTGAGGGAAACAACATGGCGACACCAAAGTCATTGCAGAAGGAGGGGAGGAGGTGCTCCAGACGCTGGAGCTGAGGTTCCTCTGCAGGCTGTGGTGATGACCATGGTGAAGCAGCTGTGCCCCTGTAGTCCCTGGGGACCCACGGGGGATGCAGAGATCCACCCACAGCCCCTGGGGAAGGTGCTCATGCCAGAGCGGGTGGATGCCTGGAGGAGACTGTGTTCCAGTGGGACATCCGGTGGAAAGAGGGGGCCCTGCTTCCAGGCTGGAGGAGCCTGTGCTTGGAGGACTGCACCCCCTGAAAGAGTGACCCATGCTGCAGCAGTTTTGGGAGGACTGTGTGCCCGTGGGAGGGACTCACATTGCAACAGTTTTGGCAGGACTGCTGCTTGTGGGATTTGGAGCCACGCTGGATAAGTTCACAGAGAACTGTTTCCTGTGGGAGGGACCCCACGATGCAGCAGGGGAAGGACTCCTCTCCCTGAGCAGTGGAAGAAGATCTTGGGTGACGAACTGACCAAACGCTGACGCCGTGTCTCCCTGTGCTGTCGGTGGGAAGGAGGGAGGGTTGGGGGAAGAAAAAGTGTTTTTAAGGGCCTATTTTACTTCTCATTATCCTCCTCTGACTCTGACGGTAATAAATTCACTTTGTACTTCTAAGCTGAGCCTGTTTTGCCCTTGGAGTGTTTTCACCCGGTCCTTACCTCAACTCATGAACCCTTTGTTCATTTTTCTCTCCTCTGCCCAGCTGTGGCAGGGGAGGGTGAGCGAGCGGCTTTTGTGGGTGCCTGGCTTTTGCCTGTGTCAAACCACGACACCAGGGCAGTGCTGGAGTCCCCATCCCTGGAGGTGCCCAAGGAAGGCCTGGACGTGGCACTCAGTGCTCTGGGCTGGTGGGGATCGGTCACAGGTTGGACTCGATGCTCTTGGAGGGCTTTTCCAACCTAAGTAATTCTGTGAGTTTTGTGATTCCAATGCAAACCAGCCACAACCCACAGGAGGCAAAGCACCAATGTCACTCCAAGGGGCCAAACTCAAATTTACAAAGACCTGAAAGTAAAGGCCAGGGGGGAGATATTTTATCCCACCTTTCTCTGAAGGCATTATGCATGAGAAAGATGCCTAGTTGGAATATATTAATGATCTTTGTCTCAGCTCTGTCTTCCAGGAAGTTCTGTTACATTAAAACTTGTTTAAATCCAGAATGGCTTCAAGTAACTGCTTTAGAGCTACATTTTAGTGTTGTAAAGTATTTTATTTCATTTTTTTTGAAGAAGATAAAGGTTGAAAGCAACTGTAGACAGTAGCCTAGACTGTTGAATAATGTTTGGACAGAACAGAAATAAATTGTAAACATAATTATTCTCCTTGAAAATCTTAAAGCTTCATTTAATAGAGATACTCTTAGGTAGTTAAAGAATAATAAAAAAGTCTTGCCCTATCAGAAAATGGTCATCTCATCACTGTTATTTTGTTGTATCTCTTTCTTTCTCTCCACATATTTCCAGATAACACATAGTGGGTAAAGCTTTTTAATTTCACTTTGTTTAGATTAGTAATATTCTTGCAAACACAGACTACTTGTTCTATATTTGATACGGAGCAGGATAGCCCATTTGTATGGACAGGGAAGTGTGTAGCAGGTATCTCTGTGCTTTCCTTTTTAATAATACATAGTGTGAAAGATATATATAATACAGATATACTATAGATATAATATAGATATAATACAGGACTGCCACATGCAAATCTGTGTAACATAAACACACGCTGCTGGCAGCAACAATTTAAATTTGAGAGGCCATCAGCACTGCTCTGGTATTTTTTTGCTGATGTTTTAGGAGGTGGAGCTGTGTCTTAAACACTTCTTGCTCTGTTTGACGTGTGATCCACAAGGCCCAAAATTGAAGCAGAGTAGGGAAAGACCTATCAGGTTTTATGGCTTATTTTTTTGACAATGCAGGATTTTTACCCCTTAAACAACATTTTCAAATGTGTTCCTCTCCTAATCTCAAATGATCTTTCCAAAAGTCTTTTCCACAATTTCTAAATGCAGGTCACCATAGGAAAGGCATCCCGTATCTCTGTTTTTGTGGTTTTCTTGTTGTACTTCTCATTCATATTAGAGAATTGTGATTAGAAAAAAAA
>VZRQ01002785.1:576200-629892 GCA_013397975.1 Machaerirhynchus nigripectus | reverse complement strand
TCAGTTACTTTTCTAAGGGCAGATCATTCTTCTTGATCAGTGACCTCTAAAACTAGTTGATTTACATTTAAATACAATCTGTCATTTACATTCCTAATAAAAGGGAAATAAAAGGACCACAATGTTCACATTGAAACATTAGTTTTTGTCTATCACTGTAAAACTAATTTATTCTAAGCATCATATCTATGGAAAATACTAACATTAAAATTGAAATTAGAAGTCAAAACTTGACAAACTGACACAGTGTAGTTAGAGTCTACATTTCCTTTGTGGTCTTCCACTTTGTCTGCCTGCTTGTGAGCTGTTTAAATTCCTTTGCCTAATTTTTAATTTTTTAGAATATTTTGCATTTAAAGAGTGCTGGATAATATTAGTTGATACACTTGATTTTTTTTTTTTTGGTTTAACTTTTGGATGGACATTTTAATTAACATACAGAAAATTGGCATTTAAATAGTTCTTATTTTAACACAATAGATATGCAAGATGAATGCATTATTTTTCTTACTGTTTAAATCTGTGTAACAAACGTTATCTGTAGCTGTAAATGATTTTATTTATTTTGTTGGTATGTGTGCATATTAGCATATCCTTTCAATTTTAGAAGTGGGAGATTTCTGGTTATTATACTGTTTGTTTTTTTTTTTTGTGTGTAAATGCTGAAATGAATAGAAGAAACAAAACTTTCCAGCATTTTCAGATACCATTTAGAGCCTGAACCTTGAATGAAAATGTGGAATTAGGCAGGGCATAGATATGATGTAAATTCCAAAACTGGAACATAAATCCAACTGTGATTTAGGGTATATGCATAGCACTAAAAAATGCAGATGGAGTTTTGACCTCGATAGCTCCTGCAGAGAATAAAGGGCATTTTTACACTCTGCCTCTCTCTGTCTTTATTTTCGATGGGGGTTATAAATATACTGAGGATTGGCTTAACATTTAATCTATTACTTATTAAAAAAAACAACCAAACAATAAAATGTGGTTTTGAAAAGTATTTTTGGGTAAAATGTCCAAAAGCATGCAAAAAGGAAACTATAAAGAGGTTTTATCATCAGCTTCATTATAAATTGATGAACTTGCAATTTCAATCAGTTTTGCTCATTAATTTTCGTGTTAGTGAGCTGAAGTTCATTGTATTGATCAGAAGTTCTAAACCTGATGTGATTAAAACCCGTAAGTGCTGTAAGGGAACAAACACTGGTGTTGATCTCTGATGTGATTTCTGCTTCAAATCAACAGGATCTTGTTAATTTGCTCTGATGGAAGAGATCTGGGCAGGTTTAATAATTCATGTTATAGAACAGGTGTCGAGGACACTGAGTGACACATCCTATCTCACGGCTTCTAATTTCTGAGGCTGAATTTAATATAATATTGATAACTTGCTAACAGATACTCGCTTTTATATTATTTTGTAATCATCTCTCAGGAACGTGAAGCCAGGTTTCACTCCAGATATGTGTTGTGCAAAAATGAGGAAGGTGGAGCAAGTGCTGTTGCAGCTGCCACTTGCCCATGGGCAGATTTCTGGTTTATATGTGTAGACATTTGAGTAGAAATGACAGAACCAGCCATATTTCAGCTGCCCCTGGAGAAGTTTTGGGTTTTTTCCCCTTGGTGTAGTTGCCCTTATGACCATAAACATTTCCTAAGCAGAATATACAAAAAAAAACCATCACATTTCCTCTCTAAATGTGATGAAAATAAAATCCATCCATTGGAAAGCTTGATCACAAATAGCAATTCTGTACTTTGGAGGGAGGGAGATGTGTGTGGTAAAATATTTTCTGCTTTTACCTGGAAATCCTCTGTTAAAAACTGCCTGTCGACAAGAAACCGTGGAATCTCAGGATCACAGAATCACAGGATAATTTGGTTTGGAAGGGACCTAAAGCCCATCTCATTCCACCCTCCTGCCATGGGCAGGGGCACCTTCCACTGGACCAGGCTGCTCAGAGCTCCATCCAACCTGGCCTTGGGTTTCATCCTTTTGATTCACTGTAGAAGGTTTTGGGGAAAAGCTTTTCCAAACCTGCTCTTCCGTGAAGCCAAACCATGGCATAATGAAAGATATGCAAACACATTATCAGGTGAAATTCAGAACATTCCTGATGCTGGTATTCGTGGGCTGGGAAGCCTATAAATGTCCCCGCTGGGTAAAGAATGTGTTCCTGTGTTGGAAACTTGCCGGGAAGCTGCAGAACAGCACATTTTTAAATCATTTTTTGGGCAGAGTTGGAAAAGGTTTTCTTTGGTCTGCCTTTCCTCCGCACTCCTTTTGGGAGTCAGTGTTTATTTCTGTTTTGTGTTATTTTTAAGTGACCTCTCTCTTTAGAGTAATCAACTGACTGCTTGATTAAAATGAGATGTTTTGCATAATCAAATGAGCTTTTTGGCCTTTCTTGCTTTGATTTTTGGTTTTAGTGGAGACCTCAGTGGTGCTGCTGCTGGTCCAGGTATTTTGAGGATTTGGAAGTTCTAGTGAGTAGGATTTTGTTTAATTTTGATGGGCATTAATACCTTCCTGTAACTGATACTTTTTGAGAGGTTGATGTGATTAAAGACTAAGTTGTGCTTTTTATATTTAGGCTTTTCACATTCTAATTTTCCTTTCTATTTCTTTACGTCACCATTATTTATAGACCTTTCAGTGTGAATAATTTACAGGTGAGAAGGCCTTTGGACTTTAGTACATTGGGATCAATTTGGTTTTCTTGGTTCTGTGATATTTTATTTTATTTTTTAAGTCAGTGGTTAAAGGAGCAGAGGGACACTTTGGAGAATCCTCTTCTCAATGCCCTGATTTTCTCTCTGCTTTTTGTAAAGCTTCTGTACTCCCTTCAATCAGTAATTTTGGTTTTTCTGTGACTTTGTGATCCTTCTTAGATAAACACGTTGCACTCTCCTTTTCCCCTTTCCACCATACCTTTTCTCTTGAAGCTTACATGAATTTTTTGTCATGTTTAACACATCTCCTTTAAATTTGGCAAAACTTTCATAAGGATGAGCCAGCCTAAAACAAAGGTTGTGATCTCTGTAGTCACTTGTCTGTCCCTACCAGTACTTAAGTTAATTACCTGTGAGGATTATTTCTGAGGCTGTAAACACACTTGTCTGTGTGCCTTTAATCACTTAACAGTTTCTGTGGCTATTCTGTTATAAAAACACTCTTTGTCTTGGTTTTGATTGAAGACTTCCCTTCTACCATTAATGATTTCTCAGATGGTGCTGGAACATTGCATGCTTTGATGTCTCTGCATTTGAGTGCCATTATCTATTAATAAATTTAATAAAAAAACCCATCCATCAATAGTTTTTAGTGCCTTAAACCCAGAAATTTCTCAGACTGGCTGTTATGAACTTTGAGGTAGCTTCAGTCACATTGTTTACATATCCTCGGTTATTACTTTTTCAGATCTGTCATCTGAAGTCCTACAGAATGATAAGAAAGTGGGCTTAAGGTAGTCTCTCTTCTGTTCCCAGCCACTGTTTCACGTGGCATTCTGCTCCGAGTGGGGCTAATTTGAAGCTCTGTTGATAAAAGATAAAATTACTGATAAATACTGGACTCTACTGCGGGTTCCTCCAGCAAAGTTCAGTTTTGCAACAAAGAATGACTTTACCTAGGAATAATTACGTTTTTGACATGAATCTGATGGCTTCAACAGAAGGACAAGTAGGTCGTGTGAAAACAAGCAAACAAAAAGTTGCTTGTGAAGTGTCTGCATTCTTCTGGTTCTGATCTCCAGGCTGGTTCACCAATTTAGCTTG
This sequence comes from Machaerirhynchus nigripectus, assembly GCA_013397975.1. Classification (NCBI taxonomy): domain Eukaryota; kingdom Metazoa; phylum Chordata; class Aves; order Passeriformes; family Dicruridae; genus Machaerirhynchus; species Machaerirhynchus nigripectus. The sequence goes on along the minus strand of VZRQ01002785.1, from coordinate 626,109 downwards.
AATTTTCTTGTGTAAGTAAAATTATTCTTGGAATGTGCTTTCGTTCCTAAATCAGGGGAGTTCCCTAGTAGGAAGAGGCAATGAGATTCTGCACTGTTGGATAGGAATTTTCTCCTGATAAGAGCTATCCGCCTTTTTCCTGTCAAGAAATCCAGTATCAATATATTTTGTGATAGGCAAGAATATAGCCAGGTGTATCTTAAATAAATAATCTCACTTAAGTGAGTTTATTCTGGAATATCATGCATCTTGTGAGCTCTGATGTTACAAGACTAAATATCCCATATTCTGAGACTAAGATTATACTAAAGATGTTCACAGTAGAATCAAAATCTCTTCTGAGATGTTTGGAGCTGATAGTTTGTGCTTGTTCATCCAAAAGAATGATTATACTCTACACAGTACAGTGCTAGTAATATCTTGTTGTGAGAGACCCAAGTGTGCAAATCCCCAAGGGTTTTACAAAAATTAATCTACTCTAAATCTTAAAAAAAAGTTCTAAATGGAAAAAGAAATAAAAAAAAACCCATTTCACTCAAGTATTCTCTACTTCAGTGTCTTCTTGCAGTGGAAAATAATTTTTCAATGTAAAAATCTGTATAAATTCTATTTTTACGTGATGTCACTTGCAGACATTTCATATATTAAAGCAAATTCTTGCTTGTAATGTCTCTAGAATTCACAGTTCCTCTAGGGATCATTTGTCTGGTGAAGTTTAGTTCTTAGTAATAAGTTCATGTGAAGTTCTTCATGCCCAATATTAATACTTCCACTTGAACATAGATAAAGCCAGATAAAGAGAAAGAAAGATAAAGAAAAGCTTTGGTCAAAGTCCATAAAATTTTATGGTACAAATGACTGAACTGTGTTCCTTGGAGTAGTTGAATTGGAAATTATGTTTTTTTTTTTTTTCCTCTGGGTTTTTGTTGTGTATGCAATGAGGCATTTAAATAACGGAAGAGATTACAGAGAAAGTTTGAAAAATAGGAGTCAACCTTTTAGTGGAAGTACTCAGAATAATCGTCCCATTCTGGGTCACTTACCACTGTCCCATCCCTTCTGGCTTTAGAGATTTTGCTCATGAATTGACTCTGCATTTCTGAGTTAGTGGTATAATAGGAAATAGGAAGATTTGGCTAAAGAGAATAAACAGGCCACATTGGAGGTTGACTTTATGGTCACTGGTTTTATTTCTGTCTCTCCAGAGCTGGGAAGAATAAAGTTCAGTTCTGCTAAGTCCGTCACACTTCATCAGCTTGACATTATAAAGGGAACCAAAACAAATCCAAATTTTTCTTTTTGATATGTACAGAATTAATGTCATTTGCAAACATCCTAAATGCACTGGGCTCAGTGTATGTTTGACTTAAAAACAAACTAGCAACAATGCAATTAGGATCACCAGAAACTGTCAACAGAAAGAAAAATGTCTTTGAAATGCTGCGTTGGTGGGAAAAGGTAGTTGTAGAAAAGTTTCTGAAAACTACTAAGAGAAGAAAGAATTGGGACAAATCATCTGCTACACCAAATTTAGAACTATTCTCCAAAGGTTATTAATAAAGCAATAATGTGTGTGTATTATAAAAAGGAAATGGGAAACTAGAAAAAAATAGTTGGCTTTCAAAAAGACTAAGGGTTAAATCACACTTGAGAATTTTTGGTGCTTTTAAGTGCCATGAAGTCATCATCAATCTTACATAATAGGAACTCAAATCTTTTACCCATTGAAGGCAATAGAGAAAATTACTGATGGTTTCAATAAAGCAGGTTTAGAGCCCATATCATGGTCTGCAAGGGGAGACAGAAATCTCTGCTCTTGTGAGATCCTCTCAGGTCTGACACACTCCTGAACTGCCAAGCTCCTGATGAATCCTATCTCAATCTGCAGCACTCAGGGTCATAATTGTAACTTAAATGTGGTGGATTGACTATAGTACCAGCCAGTATAGCCTAAAAAGAAAACTAAAGTTACTTCAAATAATCTGAAGAATGAGACTATATCAATGAGACTCGAGTATCAGGTTTTTCATTAGGTTCATGATAAAAAGTCTGAAAAAATCTAATTAGAGTCTGGTTTGTCTTTGAAATTCATGTAATATGTAAGTAGTTTTTTAAATTTTATTTTGCCAAGGTTTTTAATGAATCTACTGAGATAGCATGACTCAAAAGAATAATAAATTGCGTGAATTGTTTCAGTTACTGCAAATAACTTGGGCATTGAGAAACTCCTGGGGTTCAACAATGCCAAGTGCAGGGTGCTGCACCTGGGTCAGAGCAATCCCAGGCACAACCCCAGGCTGGGGCTGGCCCTGCTGGAGCAGCTCTGTGGAAAAGGACCTGAAAGAGCATTGCCAGCAGGTCAGGGAGTGGCCCTGCCCCTCTGCTCAGCCCTGTGAGGCACATCTGGGCTGCTGTGCCCAGCTCTGGGCTCCTCAGGACAGGAGGGACATGGAGCTCCTGGAGTGGGGCCAGCGGAGGCCACACAGGTGGTCAAGGATCTGGAGCATCTCCCTTAGGAGGAAAGGCTGAGGGAGCTGGGGCTGCTCAGCCTCGAGAGGAGCCCCAGCTGAGAGGGGCCCCCAGCCCTGGGTGTCCCTGGCTGCAGGGAGGGCTCCGAGCAGGGCCCAGGCTCTGCTGTGGGGGCCCAGCAATGGCACCAGAGGAACGGGCAGGAGCTGATCCCAGGAAGCTCCACCTGACCATGAGGCAGAACTTCTTCCCTGGGCAGTGCCTGAGCACTGAACAGATTGTCCAGAGAGGGTGTGGAGTCTCCCTCCCTGGAGATATTGCAGAGCCACTGGGACACATCTGTGCAATGTGGTCTAGGATGACCCTGCTGGAGCAGGGAGGTTGGACCAGATGACCCAATGTGGTCCCTCCCATCCTCACCCATCCTGGGATTCTGTGAGTTGAGTTTAAAAATTTTTAGGTATTTAAAAAGTCTGATATATATAATGAAAAGTAATGCTAATAGAGTCCTCCTTTATTTTTTGAATGAATGAGGTTCCAGTCACTTCAATGACCAAGTCCTGTTACTCTGAGTACACCCAAGTTTCATTCTAAATGTAATACATGTTCTCTTTTCTTGAATAACAGTACCTGTATAGCTGAAACTGTAACATGGAATATCTCACAGAACCAGTTTATTTATTCTGTCCTTTGGCGATCTGGGAACACTGTTTATCTGTTGCAAGGAAAGAGAATGGCACAGATGAGGTGGCATCTTGAAGTTACAAAAAAAAAATTAGGCTGAGGAAGCATCTGAAACGAAATTTTGTGGCTTCTACTCCGGTGTAACACACACCCAGAAGGAAAATTACCTGTGGTAGGGCTGGCTCTCAAAAGATCTCTGAGGAAAAGAGAAGGTGAGTGTGAGGTGTAGGTGTTGTTCTGATAATAACAGCTCCCTGCAAGCTTCTGGCTTTGGTTAGGATGTGGGATCCCGGACTCATCTTTCCATGTGGGCACTGCAGAGTTGTAAGCTTTGCAATCACCACCATTTCTTTTATTTCTGGCTACAATGACCTCTATCCGTGTATAGGTTTCCTTCATCTTGCTGGGGTTGCAGCCACCTCATACTAACAGGGTAAGTTAGTGTTCTTGGCTGAAAAATTTGGGCACCAGTGAGCTGAAGAGTCATAGAAAAGTGGAGCTGTTTTCTTGGGGCAGTCACTACCATTATTGCAAGATTCTCCATTAATCAACCCAGTTTAGTGAATTGCATCACTGGCATCCAGAACTGTCACCTTGTGTAGACAGCCAGGCTCACTGGTGTGATCTGTGGGACGGATACTTTACAGGTTAGGATCCCAGAAGGATTTTATAAATAACTCTGGCCTCACTGGGAGGTGGGATCTGTGACTGGCATTAGGGGTTTAATTCAAAGTTACGCATTAGTGTGGAGGTTCTGCACTGAAATAAACGTTCCTGAAAGGTCAAATGGAATGTATGCAGTCAGGTCTGGCCCTGTTCCCAGATTTTATGAATGAAAACATAATACTGGGCTCGTAAAATCATATCCTTTCTCTTTTAGTGGAAAGTAGCCCTTTTAGCATACTTCCTTTAGAATTTGTAACTGCTTGTGTAATCTGGTGTGAAGAATGAGATACTTTGCTGCTCTGTTTCCCTGGGTACAAGGTTGTCTTCTGTGTGGTCCTTTTTTCAGATGATTGCTTCCTTTGTGTTAGGGAGGGAATGCCATTCTCACATTCTGGCATGCGTAAACATCTGTGTATCCATGGCAGATACTGAAACTCTTCCTGTCCAAAACCTTGCCCAGATGTCTCCTTGATACCCAAGTCTTAGGTTTCCTTAGGTAGCAGAGGAAAACAACAAGAACAAAACCAAAAACCAAAACAAACAAAAACCCCCAACAAATGGAAAAAAAATGTAAAAAACCCAAACCAAAGCTAATCCCCCCAAAACACCCAAACCAACAACAAAACCAAAAAAACCAATCCCCCCCTCCCCCCCAAAAAAACCCCAAACACCCAAACCCAAAACCCACCAAATCCAGCAAAAATGTTAATGGGAAAAATTAATGCATTTTTCTGCAGTATGAGAAAATGACTTGGAAGTTTCTGTGGGAGTTACACAGCATGAAGCAAAGCTGAAGTGCTTTATAAAACCAAAGTCCTAAGTGAAATATATATTGTACCTTGATTTGTTCTGCTTATTATTTTATGAAATTTAGCTTTTTTTCCTCCCCCAACACCTTTCATGAAAAATCTCGAAGATCTTAACGTGGCTGTCAGTGGGAGCTTTGCTTTTTGTTTAGCTTTTCGAGAGTTGCTGGCGTATTTTAACTACTTTTCCCTTCCCATTGTACCTTCCAAAGTAAATATTCATTTGAGAACCTGGCTCTGTATTTTGCTTATAATCTAGTTTTGAGTGTTTTATCATGTATGAACTACCTTAATTACTTGTGGAGTTCCTACCCAGGTTGTAAGAAAAGTAGCTGCTTAAAAAATCAAAGTGTGGCACCGGTATGAAGGCAAATATGTGTTCTGTGCCCAGAGGATTTCACCGTGTCTGGTGGTGGAGTCATTAATCAAATATAGTTCCTTGTTTTTCTGATAAAAGAGGGAAGACTAAGAGTTCAGTAAATGGAGATTTCAGTGATTTGAGTGGGAGAATGCTCTGCCTTTTGTTTCGTTTTCGTGAAATTGGAAGTGCCATTGAGCCTTATCTGGGAATTCCATCCAGCACTCTCAGGTTCATGAGTTTTAGTGGTGCACTGAGCAGGAATAATGTCACATTTGAAACAGATTTGTTGTGCCCTTCAGGTACTATATGTGAGCCTGGTTCAAACTGTGTAGCATTTCAGCTGGAGCAAAGGAGACCGTGGTGACGCAAATGGCAATTTAAATACTTGGTTAAATATCAGGAAACACAGATCTCTTCATAGAACCAATAAAATCTTCCAAAACATAAATGCTGTTTTCTGGAGGAGGCTGTGCAGACCAGAAGATGTGCAAATATTGGATTTAAAGGTAATTTGTGTAAGCTAACACTGCTAATAATTGGAATTTACGTTTGTGCTGGCATATGGGAAAAACTAATTAACCACTCATGCCTAATGTTGCATAATAGGAAATGGTAACTTGCAGGCAAATGCATGGAAAAGCTCATCAGGTTCTCGTAAGCAGGAGCCATGATTCAGATTTTTGGGATTCAGGCTGGATGCTGCAGCGTTGTGTGGGATCAGCAGTGTGCAGTGTCGGGCTCTCTGTGAGCTGCATGAAAAAACCCTGGGACAAATCCCATCCCAGCCTGCACTGTGTGGGTTGAAAACTGGGAGGGACCCTGTGAGGTGAGATTGGAAATGGGCTGTGGCACTCTCAGTCCTGGCTGGGAATCCTGTGGGCACTGGGAAGCTGGGAGTGGGCAGTGGCAATGGTGGGTAATGCCTGGAACGTCCCAAAACTTTGAATTAAAATAGACTTTGAAATAGAATTGAAATGACACTGACATTTCCTCATCCAGCAGTCATAGGGAATTTCTGATTTTGAATGTGAAATGCAGAATTATTCATAAAAATATGTATTTATATATATATATATGTATATGATTTCAAACCAGTTGTGTGTAATTTTTTATTTAAACACTTCAGTTATTGTCACTTTTGAGAAGGAGGTAGAGAGTTTATAACTGCTGATAAACAAATCAGGGCTCCTTCTTGTTTAACAATGAAAACCACAAAAATGGTGAAGTGTCTCCTATGTTAGAAAGTTGGCTTGTATGCTTTTGTGTTCCTAGTAAAATTTATCCATATATGGTGTTCTTCTGTCATGAATGTGGAAATTTAGAGTAACTTGTCAAACAGAGCTTTTTAATTTCAGGAAGAACTATAAATGCTTTTCTGTTCATTTTACTTGGAGGGAATAACTTGAATTTCCTACTTCACTTAAAAGTACACTTACTTTTTATTTGTTTTGATTTGGGGAGAGTAAGAATAAGGCAAAAAATTGAATAAATCCTAAATCAACAACAATTTTTCAGCCATATAAATATATTTAAATTATCTCCCAAGAAGGCAAATTAAATATTTAGTATATAATTGTGGCTTTCATATGTTTTTAGCTGTAATTTTAAGCTGCAGTTTACAACAGTACAAAATTATGCTGTTGAGACAGTATAATTGATGAGATGTGTTTGTAGGTTTGCAGCTGATAAGGACAGGATATGAAAAGGAAAAATCAACAGCCACAGTGCAGTAAAGTGAAAAAGGAGACAATTTAAGTGATTCAGGCAGGACAGTGCAGAAGATCCTTTCAGGGAGCAAGGTCAACTGTGTACAAAGCTTCTCCTGAAAATGCTACATTTAAATTAATTAAATTTATTTTAATGGAACTCGAAGTGACTGGGTCCACACAGGGTATGGCTTTTATCTGCCTGGGATAACTGAGCTACTTTCCATTCCTCTGTCTCTGGCTGGTAAAATGAAACATTATCTTAAGGCATTCTGAGAGAATGGAACAGTGGGTGATGGATAGATAACTCTGAATAAGAGCAAGAAACAGCAGTGGTGATTAGAACACTGATTGTATCAAGAACATTTAAGAAATTACCATTTTCCCCCTCCTCTTATGCACTTGTCTCACTGATGACAGGATCAAAATTAATTCCACAAAATAATCTCTTCTGATTTTGTGCTTTCTTCTCAGGCATGAATACCGTGCTTTGAAATGAAAGACAGAGCATCAAAAATATTAATGGGAAGAGATAAGTTTGTGGGTCCCAGTGGGAGGAGAATTGTGTAGGAAATGCGAAAGGTGACGTAAGTGAAGATGAATGCTGAAGGTTTGCTCCCTTTAGGTCATCCCGTTGTCAGAGGCAGCGCTGCCTTTGTCCTGAGATGAGTACAAATGGGAGGAAAGCCTAGGATATGGCATAAATGGTGCCAAATCAGTGCTATCAACGTGTCTGATAAGATGAAGTATTCACAATAATGGCATTATTTGGTCTACTTGAACATGAGTTTGAGTGCGAGATTTCGGTGGCAATAGAAATAAAATGTTGAGCCCTTTATAAATTGTACTTTTTATCATTATTTTTGTGGGAAAAATAATAAGCTGAGTTGTCTTAGTTTAAAATCATGCACACATACGTATTGCTGTGATACTCCTGGCAAAAGCCTCTGACCCATAAATCTGATTTCCTGTACTGTAATCTGCAGCAAATACTACCTTAAGTTACCCCGTGTAGTTACAGATTTCGGACCTGTGTTTGTGTACACAAATTTTGATGTGTTGATGTACACAAATGTAGATGTAGGCAAGATAATGGTGGATTTCTGGGGTTAGCATTTTGTCTGATTCAGTAATAACCTGTGTAACAGGGCTTGGATTTGGCATATGTTAATAGCTTAGATTCATTTATGGGTTTGATTAAATGTGCTCCTTGTTGTCAAACATTTTGTTGTGTAGCTAAGATTTATCTTAAGTTTTTATTTTAACTTACTTTGCTTACTTGCAATAAATTTGATGGAATTACGTAGAACTAATTTTTTCTTCCAAAATTTCATCAGTTATTACCAATCCTTGCTCGAAAGTTCCCTTATGAGGGCAGCCCTGTGGTGATGTTCCCAAATTCGTATCTAACTGGGAATTTCAAAGTAATGGAAGTTCAGTACCTGGGGTTTCACACTATGACCTCATACATAATTAATTTTTTTGCCCACTGTGAGAGTTTAGGAATGTTTTTTTTGTGATGGTAGAAATAGAACAGTAGTAGTTTATTGATATATTTTTGATTATAGTGTATTTTATATGTTTGGGATTAAAGATTCAAAAGGCAAGTATTTTCTTATCAATATATGGTTTCAGTTGAGCTTGCTCTGATTATATTAAAAAAAATTAATTGCTGGTAGGAATGTTTGATTTCCTTTCTGTGATCTGAGGAAGTAATTAAGTGCTGTTAAATAGAATGCTATTTCTTGAAATGAGTTCACTTTCTTTCAAATTTCCTCATTAGCTGCTATCTTACAATTAAGTAATTGTGCAAGATCATCATGGATTAAAAGTAGTATAGAGGATTTAAATGTGTATTGCTGCGTTTGGGAATGTGTGAACTGTTGAGGAGCTAGGGAAGGGAAGAGGTGCAGGAAAAATTGTGACTATTTGATTTAATATGACTTTTTTTCCTGTGAAACCAAAATGACAGTAAGGAGCTGATCAACCTGAAAGGAATTAACAGGTGTTTTTTATATTTCCTTGCTGTCAGGAGGCACAAGGGAACAGTGGGAAATGTTATGCCAGGGGAGGTTCAGGTTGGATATTAGAAAAAAAATTTTTCACTGAAAGAGTGGTCAAGCATTGGCAGGGGCTTCCCAGGGCAGTGGCGGGGTCACCATCTCTGGGGGTGTTCAAAAAAGGAGTGTATGTGGCACTTCACATGGTTTAGGTGATCCTCAAGAGGTTGCACTTGATGATCTTGGAGGTCTTTTCCAGCCTTATCGGTTCTGTGTTAGAAGACAAAAAAGGCTCTTCTTTTTGCCTGATAAATAGATCATAAATAAGGTGTATAATCTGTTTTCTCTGGTGTATTTTCTACCCCTTTTGGCACCAATAGCCCATGGAGAGTTGTCTGAGTGTGAGAACATTAACGGAACAACTGTGTCACTGCCTTGTGGATACCGGAGAAGAAAGTGTCACCACCAGTTCAACCCTTGAGTTTATTTCCATGCCTGCCCTTCTCAGCAGTGATTCCTCACTTCCAGGAACATCGTGGGTCTATGATATGAAGCAATTTTCATGAGTGCCTCTGTGCTAAGCTGAATGGTTCCTCTGTGCGCCTCTTTTAGTAAATGAAGCTGCCGATGCTTGAAAGGCAAGCTGGAGCTGTCATCTCTGTGTTTCCCCGCAGATCCGCTGCCTTACTTGGTTCCTCATCCTCCCTCTTCCTGCTCTAACAGCCTGGCACAACGTGCCCTGCTTGCTTTATCACACAGGAAGAGGAAAAGGAGTAGCTTTATCTCACTCCTAAGAGCTGGCCCAATCTCTCGTACCCTGGAGGTTTCCTTACCTGCTGGAGATTGTCTCCAAGTGATCTGTCTTGCTCTCTGTACCAGAGTAGGCAGTAGGCTGGGGTGTCAGTGGTTTTACACTCCATTTAATGAGGGGATGAAGCAGTTGATGCCTCTGAGTAAAAGTGCAGGAAAGCACTCCCTGATAGGTTTCCTGGAGTTCTCTCTGAGCCTTAGGCAGCCTCGAGCTCAGCAGCTTCAGGGCCGTCTGTCAGGGATTTTTTGTCTGTTTCGTGGGTTTTTCCCTTTCTGTTCCCTTTCATGAATGAATTGAGGTATTTTATGAGCTGATGGAAACTTCTCACCTCTGTAGTACACTATGACAGTTTGGGAGTTCCCAAACCTTTTTGGATAACTTCAGAAGGGTTTTGTTAAATATTTTTTTCCATTGGGAAAGACAAAAGCAAAAGGTTGTTTAATTTTATCCGTGACACTACAGGTTGCTATTATTATTAGGAAAGTGTTCTTCCCCCAGAGGGTGCTGGGCACTGCCCAGGCTCCCCAGGGAATGGGCACGGCCCCGAGGCTGCCAGAGCTCCAGGAGCATTTGGACACCGCTCCCAGGTGTGCACAGGGTGAGGTTGTTGAGGTGTCTCTGCAGGGCCAGGAGTTGGGCTTGATGATCCTTGTGAGTGCCTTCCAGCTCAGGATAGTCTATGTTTCTACGATTTTAGGTTTTCTTTTGCTCTGCACTATGAAGACTTTTTAATCTCTTTAGTTTTTCCTCAAAGTCCTTGACTGCCCTTGTTGCCACTGTATTCCTCTGTTCTGCAATATTCTTTGTAGCAAAGTGATGGCTAAATTATATTAATGATATGGATTTATAATGGCATAATGGTGTTTCCTGGTTTGTTCTCGTTCCCTTTCAGAATAATTCCTCACTTTATTTTTGTTGCTGCTCTGTGTTAAGCTGGCATTTACAGAAAGCTATTATAATTCACAGATCGCATTCCTGGGTTTTAATAACCAATTCAGAGTCCATGGTTATGTATGCAGGCAGGATCCTGGTCCTTCCTGGTTTTTATCACTTTGCATCTATCAAAGTTAAATTTAATCTATCTCTTTCGCTGCCATTGTAAGAACTTCAAAGCAATCCTGCTCTGTGGTTCTTGTTTGTTTGGAAGGAAAGAAGGGAGGAACAGGTAAATGATCAAAATCTGTGGGCTGGAATTTTGCATTTCAGTAATATTTGTCCTGAGATCAGTTAATTTATTGTCAGTGCCTGGGTTTCCTGGAAACATAAGAGGAGAGGGAAAGGACATGAAAGTAAAGGAAAATAAGAAATGTTGGACTACCTATAGTTTGAATTCTTTGTGTATGGTGGCTCAGGGAGGCAGCTTGAGATGCAGACGGGAGAATGGAACCTCTGGCATTCCCAGAAACCTGATACCTTCTGAAGAGTAATGAACAGACACCCAAACAGACATCCTGGCCACGTGCTGTAACAGGGGTGGGAATTGACTTTTTCAGGCTGTCAAAGACATGGCCAAATATGCTGCTACCCAACAAACCTCCTCGAAGTGCTAGAGCTGAGAGCAAAGCCAGAGGAAGAGCTCAGCCCTGGAATGCCACAGTGGAAAGGAGATAAATTTGTTCAGAAATCCCTTTCGTTTTGATTCCATCTTCCTGAATTTTCTTGATTGTAATGGCCAAGCTGTGTTCTCATAAAATCTGATTTTACTAATTCAAAGCCCTTGCAGTGTTTCTGGTTTGTTTAATTGAAAGGAAAGCTACGAGTAGATGTGGCTCAAAGTAGGGGTTGACACAGGGCCCAGTTAAAGTCACGGTGATGAATCTGAGAAATTCTCTCATTCTGTTACCAGGTGCAGATGGAGTCTAGACTGGACAATAATTTGTTGAACTGTCTTGTCTTCACTTGTGGTCATACCATAAATATCAGCAGCTAAATTAAAAAAAAATATTCTGAAAATTTCTGGGACAGTGACTGTAGAAGTTCTAGCTGGTAGAGTTAGCAATCCTTGTGTATGACAGTTGACTGATGAAAACTAAAAAACTCCAAATTTGGTTTGCCAGTAAGTTTTTCTCTTGGGTTTTGTTTTTGGGGTTTTGGGGGGATTTTTTGGTTTTTTTTGGGGGTTTGTTTGTTTGTTTGTTTTTGTTTCATTTTTGGTTTGTTTTTTCTTTGTTTTGGTTTTTTGATTTTTGTTGTTGTTGTTTTTCTGGTTGATTTTTTGGTTTGGTTTGGTTTTGTTTTGGCTTTGGGTTTTTTTGTTCATTGTTTTTTTCCCCACCCAATTTCAAATTAACACAAATCAGATTAACACAAATCTGAGGCAAGAAATGTTTCATAAAATACGATGCTGGGCCTTTGTAAAGCACAACATTATTGAAAGGGTATTTATGTTCTGAAGCTGTTGCGGGTCATGTTGGCTGGGACTGCAAATTAAAGCTAAGAGGACAACACAATTACATCTCCGATAAAAAAACCTCTCCCTTGTCCTTGGGATGATTGATTCCTTCATGGAATAGCTGGGGAAAAAACATGTTTAGCTATAAGTACTACACAGAAATCAAAAAAGTACGGGCTGATGATAATAAATTAGATTTCCTGTTGCAAACAGGAGCATTAATAGAATGGAGTAGATGAGAAACAGCCCCGTCAGTCTGTTCTCAGGCAGCAGAAAGCTGGAGCCGCAGTGATAAGAATTATTTTTGAAGGAATAGTGTGGCACAGTGGAATTAGTGAGGACAAATAGGGAATTTAAGGAGTGGGACGTAAACATGTAGTTAAAACCAAGAGAACAACAACAAAACAGCCACGAGGGATAAGCTTAGAGTGCTTTGTACATGGCAGCAGAACAAGTGAGAGGATGCCATGGATTAGTGAGGGCAGCAGAATCACCTATTGACTGGGTATTGGGATACGGGGAACAAAACAAAAAAGAACTCGGGCTTAAAGGCTGAACATCCCTTGATCAGGGACAAATGGTGATTCTGGATACTTTCCATGCCTGTGCAATGAAGAGAAGCTGAGATGACACTTGCCACTATTGAATTATCTGCTTCGTTTTCTGTAATTCTGCTGCAAATACCCCACTAAAGCCCAGGAACCTTCATGCATCGTTGTGGTGGCTGGCAGCATACACTGGAGCTATTAAAGACAGGGATGTGAGCCAAATCAAGGAAATTTACTGTCTTGAAAACTGGGTTTGTTCATAAGAAGACGTAAAGGAGGAAAATTAAAATATTGGTATGGTGAGGAAATTTACTACCGTGATGGTGAATTTTTATGCTGCTGCTGTGTATGTGTAATGTAAATATCAGCTGCCACTAGGTTGTGATTTTTCTGTCTGGAAAGGTGTCCAAGGCCAGGTTGGATGGGGCTTGGAGCAATCTGGTCTAGTGTAAGTGTCTCTGCCCATGGTGGGGAGTGGGACAAAACAAGCTTTAAGGTCCTCTCCAACCCAAACCATTCTGTGATTATATCATCTCTAGCTCTGTAACTAATCCCTTTATTTGGAGAAATATTGCTTAAAACAGACCACCTCCAACGTGTCCATTTTATGATCAAACAGTTCTCTGTATTTTATGGGTAGTTTAAAACAAGTAGTACCAGGCAGTGCCAGTGCCTTTCCAGCTCTGTGAATTGTGTTGCCATGGAGCGTAAATATCCCGATGTCACTGCCCTGTCTGACCCACTCCAGCACATTTGTAATTAGTGGGAACTCTTAAATCTATATGCTCCTTATCTTAATGGAAGGTAGTGCTGTAGATTGTATGGTGTTCACTGCTGGAGTTCAAGGGGTCTGGAATTCAGTTGGATAAAAGCAGTTTGGTTCCTGCTGGAGCACGTGAATTGACTTTTCTGGGAGCCTGGTTGTTTTGTGGGGACTGCAGAATGACCTTCAGTGTGTTTGCATGGCTGTACAGAACTTTTTGAAATGAAGCCAGATCCCATCCTATGCTTTTTTTTTTTATTTTTTGTTGACAGTGTCCTGCAGGAAGGAAGAGATGTGATTACTGTAATCACCTCCGTATCACGCACCGTATCTTCTAATGAAGTCAGTTCTGTTTAAAGTAATCCTTATCTGAGAGACAGTCAAGTTCTGAATTTAAAATAAGCAGGGGTGAAAAATCCATCTCGGGTCCCTGTTCCTCATACATATTTTTTCCGTATTTAAAAATCTTCTAAAAGTTGTTTTTTTTCTATGAAGAACCTGTTTAATTTCAGCTTTTACTCACTTGGCCTGGACTGGGGAGTCTGTTACAATAATTGGATATTTTTTGTTTTTATAATTTTCTCTTAAATAAAAATCTGTAAATCGATGATACCAGTTTTAATTTTGTTATCCCCCATGTAATACTTTGTTACATATTCAAGTGTCTACTTCTCCCACTGTTTTGCAAGAGGTTAATGTTGAATTGTGAGCCTTGCTCTGAGATAATTCTGCTTCTTTTCTGGATTGTCTTCAGTACTCTGCATACTCAGGAAAAATAAGAAAAAAATCAAGATTAGTCCAAATGCCTAATGGATTAAAGAGAGAGGTCAGGTGTTAGAAGCCTTGTCTCTCTCTTTACATGATAATTTTCCAAAGTTGTGTGTAAGTTTTGGGAGAAACAATTACTTCTTTTTTTTAAAAAAAAAATTTAAGTTACCTTCTTTAGAGGCTTTAGATGGCATCTTTTACATTAGAAATTGTACATGTTCCCTGATTGTCTGCATCCCTTCCTTTTGAATAAAGGACTGTTCTGAGTAGGAAAAACAGAGCTTTATTAACTCTAATTCAATTAATTCAGTTGAGAATATAATGGTGATGCAATTCTTATTCTACATTGTATTTCAGTTTTTTCCAACTAACAGAACTACACCAAATCCTGTGAACACACAGCTGGGGAAGATAACACTTTGTGGATATCATCGTGGATGGCAATCTATGCATTGTGCTTTATTTAAAACATCCATCAGCATAAGAATAACATCAGGAAAGTTTTCAGTAACAAGTGACCAAGCAGAATTAAGCAGTTCAGTTCTTATTCTTAACATTTCATTCTATCATTGTAGATTTTTACTTCTTCCTTTGTTTTGATTAGTGGCAAATAATTACAGAGTGGTACCTGGGGCTCCTCTCAGAATGAGGCCTATTCTGAACAGGTTTTTCTAAGGATAGAGCAACTTTCTGTAGAATGTGTAAAGGAAGAGCAGATTTAATGAACACAAGGTTAGATGATCAATTCCTCTGAGAGTTTTGGGAATTTCTCAGAGGCCGTTGATGAGAAGCTGGACAAGTGCAGATACAGGACAGTGTGAACATCTGGAAGTTGGTGGGCATGTTCAGAGAGATGGTTAATGACCCCAGCTATTAATTGCTGAGGTAAATGTCAGCTGGGCTTCCACTGGGCGTTGTTTGAAACCAATTCTATTTAATGTGTTAATTATGGAGCCGGAAAATGGCACGGCTGCTTCTCCTTAGTGTGGAGGCTTGTGGACTTTACAAGGGCAAGGGGAGACTTCTCATCCAGTGGAATTGTACAAGCTTTGAGCTGGTTGTGTCTGTAGCTCACGTAACTAAAAGATTCTGTTCAGTGCAGGAAAACAGTGTTGCACCTGTAGGAACAACAGCAAAAACCTCTTAATTAAAGTGATGAGTAATTAGGTAATTTAAATCTTAGTGAAAGAGAAATGTGTGTAGAGATGCTACTACAGCACTGCCATTCCAGTGAAACCAGCAGGGGAGCAGTCTCCTGAAAAAGCCAACCAAACTAAAAAAAGCTCAAAACCCCCTAAAGCTTTGACTCCTCATAGGAAAATCTGTCGATTTTTCATTTGGAGGCAGCAGTGGTTGATCTGCATGGAATAAAGAGTTCTCTCTCAGAGAAATGAAGAGCAGCTGCAGGGTAGCACAGAGGTAAGGTTAATTGTAGTTTCCAAGGATGAGGAATTGTAAATAGGATTCTTTCAGTGAGAGGATGACCCCTACATGCAGAAGCAGAAGCCTGCAAAGTCATGGTTAAGATTAGGTTCAAGAACACTTTTTGAAGAATTGTTGGAACCTGAGACACTAATTCTGTGTTGTCAGGGGAGCAAATGTGTTAATTTAAACCAAAGATTCTTAATAGTGCTCTGCCTTTGTAAAATGTGAGGGGGTATTACTAATGTCAAGTTCATCCTGTGAAAAGAGTCAAACAGAAGAAATTAATAAATATTTGGATTTTTTTTCCTGCAAAGTGTGTGATTATTGTTGCCTTAAGTAGAAGCAGGAAAAAAAGTTTCAAAAGTTACAGTTTTATTACTGAAAAGGAAGGTCATTTCTGAAAATTCAGCATATGTACAGTAATTTAAGTCTCTTCTACAGATATTACTTTGCTGTATATAGAAATTTGCATCATTTGGGGGAAAATGTGATGGAGAGAGAAGGCAGAGTGTAGGATCTGCACCAAGGACCTGATTTAAAAGGATTTGGTTTTCCTGGGCTTGCAGCATGACCCTACATGAACCAGCCTCCCAGCAGCACTGAGCTCAGGGGCTTTGATCACGTCCAGAGCTGTGAGAGGACTTTCATTAGGAGGTGTTGAGGAGCCGTGTGAATACAGAGCGATTTGTGGGAAAATCTGTGGTTGTACGGAAGAGACAGGACAGTCTTTGCTGAGGCCTGGGCTGCCTTGTGGCACAGATTCCTTAAAATCTTCTATTTCACAGAGCTTTTTGGGAAACTCCCCTGCCTTAACTGCTAAAGTTACTCAGTGGAAAAAAAAGCACGTTTGTATAAAAAATACAAGATAAATAATTTGAATATAGGAACTTAATGTATGGCTGTTTAAAGCTTTCAAGCACTTTGATTGCTTACTCGTATAGGAGTAAATTACTTTTCATGTGGTTCTACTCGTAATATTTATTAAAGCAAACAAATGCAAACAACCCTATTTTTCATCCTTCCTAGGGATAGCACTCCCTAAATCACCAGGCTCCTCGTGGAGAACCAATCATTAGAAATTTAGGTGTTTTAAGAATTGGATATTGGATATAACATCCCCCAGGAGTGAAGATCTAAATAATAAACTTCACCCGAGTGCTGAATGATGAGAGAACCCAAACAGGCACTCAAACTGCAGCTGTAGGTGTGTGAGCCCTTAGAGTAGAGTTATTTTTCTGAGCCACACGGTAGATAAAAACGATTTGGACACTGCATGCCGTTAAGCTTTGCACAGAAGTTTGAGGTCCGTTCTCCCTTCCAGCTGGGGCAGAGGCAGCAGCAGGACGGGCGGGTGGGTGTGGGTGGAACCTCTCTGTTACTCTGCCCCTTGCACTGGTGGTTGCACCTTCCCTGGGAGTTTTTCAGGGTCTCTTTGATTTCTGAAGGCAGTTTGCCCTCACGTCTGGGGCAGGTCTTGGTGTAGGCTGTTGCCTCCAAGACTGAGCTGGTTAATGTGACTGAAAAATGTGAATCACTCCATCACTGCCTTTTTTTAGCTTGCCGGTTTCCGTGTCGGGGCTCTCCATGGTCTCTGTCCCACTGCCTCTGTTACCAAGGTAATCTTCCCCTTGTAAAGCCCTTTTCCCTCTTTTCTTGGTGGTTTATTGGTTAGAAATCTGACTTTGCATCATGGGCTGCTTCCATTTAAGAACTTGGTTTTGTTGAGGCCGAAGCAGAATCTTGCCCCACTGTGGAGGTGGAGGGTTCGTGGAAGGGGAGAGGGCTGTGAATCCAAAAGGAAGCTGAGAGCTTAGAAAAGCTCAAATTAAAAATTCTCTGCGTGGTTAAGCTTGGGAGTGGAGCCTAAAGGCTTAGTTTGGCTTGCTTCTTCCTTGCCTAAGTTTTAAGAAAGAAGAGAGAAGAGTCACGTTCATGAAACAAAATAAACGAGTATGTCAAAAAGTTGTTGTTTAAGTGTGGAGATGGATATTCCTTATACTCCTCCAAACCATCCTGCTCTGTTTATTATTTTTTTCATTTCTACTTTCTGCACTTTTTTAAGCAAGGTGATGGGAACTGCCCGTTTGAACTCTGATTATCAGTTTCAGCCAGATCTGCTCGAGGCTGTACTGGGCTGTCATTGACTAATGATAAGAGCTTTTTATCTGCAGAAAGGCATGTTCTCTATTACCTTTCTAGCTGCACTTCTACTCCTTATTGTAAGTCTCTGTCCTCTTAACATTTCCCCTTTATTTCCTTTCCTTGCAATTGTTACCCGCTCCTGCTTTTTGTCCTTCTGTCTCTATTTGTATTCTTGTGTGAGTAGAGACAGAGAATGGGCAAATGGGTTGGGAATTGTGCTGGAAACCAGGCTCCCTTGAGTATCAGAGCTCTTGCAGCTACACTTTGTGCTGCTCAGGTCAGAGCAGAGGTGCAGCTGCATTGCTCAATACTGCAGATAAATGTAAGGGAACAGAATCTTGGCTATATATACCACCAGGTTATATATATATATCTCTCACTGCAGCCCTCTGCCAGGCAGGTCAGCCAGGGGGTGGGCTCTCTAGGACTGTGTGTGTTGGTAGGATTTTAGGATTTCAGATGTCTGAGTTTGTCCTGTGCTCCAGCCTCCCCTGTACCTGTACGAGCTATTGCAGAGCCAGCTCGTGCATCTCCAAACGCTGTTACGCTCTGTAGGCAGACTCTGGGGTATAACCATTCATGTGTTTAGATTTCCACCTCCCAGTGAAGCACATAAATGTCTGTGAAATCAGTCAGATTTTTTTTTTTCTGTCTGTCTCAGGAGATTGTGTATCCTGCTGGAAGGAATTCCGTATTCCTCACAGAAGTCTGTCTCTGTGCAGAGAAATGTTTGTTTTGACGTGGTTCTCAGTCTTCAGATGCGAACCAAGGAAGTGCAGACTGTGTTGTTCCGTTTTTAACTCATATTAAACCATTTTGTGCGTGGAGAAGCTGCCCTGTCCTCCACCTCTGCTGCTCTTCTCAGAGCTTTGGTTGTTGCCTGTGCTGCCATGAACGTGGCTTCGAGCCAGGCAGGGAGCTGAGCACTTGTTTTGCTTCTGTAGGGCTAGTTAGTGTTCAGCCAGGTTCTGTTCCTGGTGGAATTCCCAGCCCTGTTACCAAGGGAAAAGGGTAGAAGCATGCAGGAAGAGCTGAGCTGGGAGATGAGGCGGGTTTAAAGCGTGTGTGGAAGTGCCCCTTAGATCGGACATGGGGACTGCAATCCGGGTTGGTGACTGGTGTGGGAGAACCAGTTGTAAAGCATATTTTCTCCTGTAGTCCATATAAAGCCCTCGGAGCATTAGGTATTAAAAATCTAGTATTAGAAAGTTAGTATTTTAAATTTACTATTTGGAAACATGGGCTAAATTATTACTGTTTTGCCTTTTGACTCCTCTCGCCTTACTGATTTTCTACCTTGCTGGACATGTTTCTTTCACTAATGAATATAATTTCTTGCCTTCCAGTAGCAAGTAGAGTGTTGGAAGTACAGACTTGTGCTGCCAGCATTGCCAGTCTACTCTTGCCAGCTGATTAATCCTACAGCTTTGCTATGAGTCAGGTAGAAAGGGTTTTTACTTTATTCAGGATGAAATGTTTACCGTCTGTCTTTCATGTCTGCATTGCAGATGTGAGCTGGACTAACAGCTGGAGGCCTGCTCAAGACTGGCAATGTTTATATTTCTAAAAAAATTATCACTTTGCTTCAGCAAACATTGCATTTGCTTATGTAGATTTTAAATATTTTTACTCTGACACGGAAGTTGCAGCACAGGAATGAGCTGCACTGTCGCTCGTGAGCAGCTCTGACCCTCAGAAAGCTCCTCTCTGTAAGTCGCAAGGAGAGTGGATCTGTTGTGGGGGAAAACAGGGAGCTGTAGTGTGACAGACAAACAACTCCACGTGCAGAACATTTTGGGTTCATAGGATGTTCCAAAAAGTCAAATTATGCTGTGTGAAAAGGCTGGTGGTAAGGATGGTGTGGGGTTAGACTTTTGGGGACTGTTACGTAATGGAGAATTCTACTGATGTGGGTTTTGGCTCCACTTGTTCCACTTGTTCAAGTAAAGACTGGTTACTATTTGTTAAAGTAAATACTTATTTTCTTCACAGGCAGGCTTTGAAGACAGACTGGCTGAACACATGCTCACACTGAACATGACTGAGCTGGATAGAGACATTTCTGTATTGCTGTATTTAGGAAAAGCTAAAAGCCTAGAACAGGAGACATTTTGGCACGTGCTCAAGGAAGAAGAAACACAGGCAATGGAATTCCTAAAATAAATTATTGAAAAAAGTCTGGAGCTAGTTTAGGATTAGGACTGCAATGTCTGCACACTTCTATGGCAGTGTTATTACAGCACTGTTAACTTATATTTCCTTTCAGTGGAGTACTTAAAGCTACTTTTGGGGAATACTTGGTTAAATAGTCATAAAATACTCTCAGTATCCTGTCCTTTACCCAGCTGAGCAGTCCCTGTTAGCCTGTTTGGTGTAGGAAGTTCAGTGTAGAAATTGCAAGGAAAAAATATTCCATCTATTCCTACATAAACACTTGGGCAGGTAACTTCTTTTTAGTCTTGTCATTTAAAATTGCTGTTGTGACAGCAGCTGAAGGAATGTTGAGAAAAAGACATTAATTTGACTGGGTTTTTTTACTTATTTGCTGTTGTGGTGTAGATGTGAGTACGAACGAAAAACTGTCGTAAGTTTTTAATAAGGTTTTTTCTTGCATGTGCCTTTTTCTTTTTAAAAGCCCTGCTCACCCTTTCATATTGAGTTCTGAAAGATACTTGTTTTATTTTTTAGTAAAGGTTGAACCTGAGGCCATATTCTGCTGTAACAACGGATCATCCAGGTTATGTTTAGTATCACCTGCATGACTGCCATCCACTGAAATGAACTTGCTTTTGTAGGCTCTGGACTATGGAACAGCTTTGAAATTATTTTCGGATTATGACAAGTGTATGTTTGAGTACGCATGTTAATAGTGAGGAAAAGTGTGCTTAGTAAAAAGAAAGACTCTGGGACACATTTGGAAGTATCATAACTCATAATTAACCAATTAGAATAATTGCCTACTTCAGACTTATTTTTGGAATTCCAGAGGCCAACTGGAGAGGCAACCAACTTCTATTATATAAAAGAGAAACAGGCTCGGAAAGATAATAAAACATTGTCTGTTGGAAAAATGATGGCTCCCACATCAACCATGTTTACAGCAACTAGAAACTGCCTCACAGTTTTCTTTAATCACGTCTGGGTGTTTTCAGCACTGTAAAACATGAAACCTAATGGGTTTTTGTGGAAGAGTGGAAACTGAATAATAGCGATTTTAGCACTCGCTAGATATTGCCTGATAATTCTGTTACCAAATGTTTGCAAGTGAGAGGAGGCTAATGGTGGTTATATGTGTGATTTATAAATACATTGATTAGGGAGTTCTGACATGCCTCTGTTTTTGAGCAAGTGTTTTAACCCAGTGAGAATCTTTTGCAGCGTGTGAATGAAATTTGCAGAGACTCACCAGCCTGTTTGTATTGATTGATAGTGATTACTCAAGACATTCTCCTGAGTAGAGCAGTAGAATTTATTTTGTATATACTGGATAATGCTGCTAAATCCTGAGTAAGTACCTTCTGAATTGTGCTTCATGAAGTGGACTGTGATTCAAGGAGCAATAGCTGAATTTCTTTTAAATTTGTTCCCATAATTACGGTGGTAATTAATTCATTTATTTATTTGTAAATTTCATTACTGAAATTAGCTTATTGGTTAAAAATACTAAATTAAAGATTGAAGTTACTAAGTTAAAAATACTAAAATTGTTTTCTGGAGAAAACAATTTAAAACTTTAGAAATATTGTGTACAGAGGGGCTTGACTTGAATCTCGCACAGTGTCCAATATGATATTACTGGTTTGTCTTCACCTGGTAAGTGTTCTCATGGTATATGGGACTTCTACTTTTTCACTTTAATTTTAAAATAAAAGGAAATATTTAAATTATAATTATTTAAAATGAACATTTTTTTCATTAGATTTTTCCGTCTTCTTGGGTTTGGTGGACAAGTTAATTTGTGGCTTTTCTTGTCACCGGAATCACTTTCCAGCTGAATGAGGTGCAGTGGATGTCTCTTACAACCTGTCAGCTGGACTTCTCTGAATGTGGGATTTCAAAAATGAAGTCAGCTACCTAGAAAATTGCATGAAAACCTGAAATGGGAAATGCAATGACAGCAATTTGGGCTTTGTTTAAGCTTTTAAGCCTAAGGTGGTCTTGTTTTGGTTTTAGATAAGTACTGCTCTTCTTGATGGAAAATTAAGAACTGCTGAATGCTATGGGGGAAGTTTGATTCAAAAGTCTCAACAGAGTTGTTGAATTTGTTTTATTCCATTTCTGAGTATTCTGCTTCCTTGCCTCTCCCACTCCGAGCGGCGCGGGGGGATATGGGGGTTGTAGTAAGTTCATAACACTCCTGCTCCTTCCTCACACTTTTCCCCTGCTCCAGTTTGGGGTCCCTCTGTGGGATGGAGTCCTTCAGGATACACCTGGTCCTGCCTGCTCCCTCCATGAGATGTGGTTCCTTCGGGACACATCCATCTGCTGTGGTGTTGGAGGTACAGGAGTAAACAGGATTCTGATTATACATGTCTAAGCACCCATTTGATTGTGGCAATGGTGCACCCAGGAGTTCTTGGGAGTAGAGGAACACTAGTGAGATTATGGAGAAGTATTTTATATGTGGATATATATATTTATTCTTTAAACAAATGATACGCAGTATGTGGCTATTGCACGAATAATTTTCATGTTGTGTAATTTTATCTGTTCCAGGGAGTATGACTTCTGCAACGTCACCTATCATTCTGAAATGGGACCCCAAAAGTTTGGAAATCAGGACTCTCACAGTAGAGAGACTATTGGAGCCACTTGTTACCCAGGCAAGTATCTTTGGTTTGTTTTGTTTTCTTCCTTCAGCCTGATGCTGTATTTACTCTTTTTACGTAATTATCTTAATAGTGGTTGATAATAAAAACATGAGCAGTTTTTGTTTGTGAGCTCTGTTGGAAAGCTCTGTTCAAACATGTTTAGAGGCTCTTGTTCTAAATAATTTATAGTCTCAAAATATGAGCAGGAATACAGTAGCAACAACTATTTACTTATGTCTATCTTAAAAAACAATTTAGAAAGTTACGAAACAGTGGGTCTAAGACAGGGATCTGACTGAGCACATGCTCCTGGTTTCATATTTCACCATGAAAGACAGGTTCAAAATAAAAACAAAACCAACCATCCAAATTACAGAAACTATCAAAACCCGTTTCATTTTGTCCTGCCATCATTAAGAGTGTGTGCAGAGGCCTGGTGCTTTTCTGTTTCCGAGCTGCTGTTAATAATGGAAAGCTGCTCCTTTAACTCGCCCAAAATGATGTCTCTGTATGGTTGCTCTGCTCTTTCAGTGAGTCACTTTCCAAAGAAATGACATCTGGCTGTCTTTCTTTGTTTTTGAATAAAAATTATGTTATTTCTCTACAAATTATGCTGGACATGAAAGTCTCTAACCGTGTACACAACTTTACAGACTCAAGGCAGAGAGTCCTTTCATTCCACATAGCTGTTAATAACATAGTAATTAACTTTCATTGTAAACCTTTCTCAATTTTGTTCTTGATATGAAAGACAGACTAAAATCATGATTTCACTGTGAAAGCAACTGAAAATGAGGTTACCAGCTCTCTGTTATTCTGGTGCTGGTGCTGGCACAGCAAGTGGAGCTGCTGTGCACCAGACTCCGATGGGAAACCCAAGTTACTGGGTCCTCTGTGAGCGAATTTCCTGTTTTCCTTTAGCCTTATTTTCCACTGCTTTGCCCAGAGAAGAGGAAACATCAGCTCAGAAGGGGAAGTACCATTGTAGCCTCATAGGTTCCCCAGGTGCTGGGTTAACTTTGGGCTCAGCTACACCTTTGTTTGATACCACTCTTGAGCAAATGTAAATCAAGAAATTACAAGCTGAGCTACAGGATGTGGATTTCTTCCATGATATAAACTCATGTTCCCAAGATTGTATTTTGATGAAGAACAATGAATTTCTATTTTAGCAGCGTGTCAAGGAGAGTAGAGAAAATAAAGTGCTGTCAAGATAGGGTAGAGAAATGTTAGGCTGTTGTTTTATTCAACTTCTATGAATATTTCCATTCTGATTTATTCTTCTCATAGGTTTCTAGATAATATGAATAAATAAAACCCCCCTTTTGAACATGTAATTTAATTTCTTATATTAGGGAAATAAGTAGTTTTACTTATTTCCCTCTACTTTGATTCCAGTGGAGTATGTTTGACTAAAATGTATTTTATGAGCCGCACAAACATAATCACCAAAGCTCCAAGTGATGAAAAATGTGTTACCTTCAGATTGTGTTTATCTGTTGCATTTTTAGCTGAAGTTATTCAGCTGCTCTTTCTGTTTCTCTCAGATAAGTTAACGATCATCCCAGTTTTAAAGGCTTCTTATTTTTTTCTGCCTGAAATTGCATTTGCAGTCTGGTCAAGTCGGGAATAGTCTCTCGTTTACCTCTGCTGGGGCTTCAGTCGCAATCTGCCGGTGCAGTGGCAGCCTCCACAAGATTCCACGTGCACGTTCCACGGGCAAAGATTGGGATCTCCTTAAAAAGTTTCAAAGCAATTTCCTTCCTGAGAGAGAGAGAACATCTAATTTGAAACTTTATCTTGGCAGATAAGTAAGTAAATAAATAAGTATTTAATCCCATTCAGTTGGAGCTCTGAAGTCCACTTGTGGATTCAAACGAGCTGCTTAACAGGGAGATCACAGAGATGGGAAGTTCTTCCATAAGTCATTGAAATAGGTCGCTGGATAGAAGAGAGAGATTGAATGGCCATAAAATGCAGCAGAACTTTCCTGCAAAAGTTCCTGAGCAACCTTTGAAGGCAGTCTGACTTCCACAGAATAATTCAGGTTGGAAAAGCCCTCCAAGACCATCGAGTTTAACCTGTGACCCATTCCCACCTTGTCACCAGCCCAGAGCACTGAGTGCCACGTCCAGTCCTTCCTTAGGCACCTGCAGTCATGGGGACTCCAAACCTCCCTGGGCAGATCCAATGCCTGATCACCCTTTCAGTGAAGAAATTCCTTGTGATGTCCAACCTGAATCTCCCCCGGCACAGCTCAAGGCCATGTCCTCTCATTCTCTTGCTGGTTGTCTGGGGGAAGAGGCCAATCCCCACCTTGGCCCAACCTGCTTTCAGGGAGCTGTAGAGGGGTTTTGACCAGCAGTTTGGAGCAGATGAAATCCTGAGTCCCTTACAGCCAAAGTTTGTCTGATCGTATGATTCCCAGCACCACCAGGACAAATTCATGCTTTATTTTGGCATTCACTTTTGAATATTCAGAGCACCCTCTTGTTCTCCAAGCTCTTTATGATTTTGGACAATGTTGGAAAAATTGGAAATTTTTGTACACGAGTTTTAGGGCTCCAAATGTGCTAATTTAGTCCTTTGTACCTGTGAACTCAGACTCTGCACTCAGTGTATGTATAGGCACATGACTGACAGATTTCCAGGTGAAGGCACATCCACTGGTTTCTACTGATACTTCAGAGAGTAATACAGAAATATGATGTGGGTTTGAAAAAGAACACCTGAGTGAGTCAGGGGAAGAGAATGGTGCATTAAAAGTGAATTTTAGACAAGCTCATTAGTGTTCCAGATGAGAAAATATGGGTAACCTAGGAATTGAGTGAGAAGCAATTTTAAGACAAGAAAGTTTTCTGAGCGGGAGGCAAAAAAAAAAAAAATCTAAAAATCCATTAACTGATCATGAGAAGGCATTAGAAATGACAGAACTGCATTTATTCTAGGAAGCCCTGAACTAGCAAACTAATTAAAACTTTGTGTGGCTGTCAGAGATGTGAGAGGATTGGAGCTTGCTGGGGTACCCTGTTCCCAGTGCTTGTTGTCATGTTGGAGGAGTAGCCGGTAGGGCCTGTCACTTCTTTATTAACTTGCTATTACTGAGATTTTCTAAGAAAAACGTGCTGGAAAAAATTACTAGAATTTCTTTTCTCCACAGTGTTGAAATTGCTAATTGAAATGTGTTTCTTTTCTCTGGCTTTAGTGTCACAATTAGCTAAAAGCATAAGGTAATTATATTTAGTGCTAATTTTGTTCTTTTTTTTTTACTATAAATCTTATAATTTTTGATTCTGTGACATTTTCATAAGGAAATATATAACTAAAACATATCCTCAAGGGCTGCTGCCTACTACTCTCACCTTCCTGCATAGTAACCAAATGGATTGCAGTTTTATTTGTTAGACTGTGGGTGGTTTTCCTAAGAAAAAAGAATTATATTTTTAGGAAGGTTTTAACTGCAATTACACAATACTTTATGTATAGCTGAAAAAGAAGGCTTTTGGAGGTTGCCCATAACGAGTCAGGGGATATTTTTTTTTTCTGGTGGTTTTGAGTGCTAATTAAATAGGTTATGAACACAAGCCATATATGATAAAAAGAGAAAAGAAAAAAGAAATAAATGCCAACTATAAACCAGCACCATCCACGCAACTGTTTCTGGAAAAGCACCAAAAAATAACCATGTATGTACACACGGATGAAAAGATGAAGGAGCTTTATCAATTTTTTGAAGACGAGATTTGCTCTTTTGCTAAGATGTAAATTCCCTAATGTCAGTCTGGGGTTCTTTTCATTAGTTTTGCCTAGGAATTTTAAATAGCAGCGTGGCTGTTTTACAGCCGTGCCTTTATGACCAGAGCCAGGCAGCAGTTGTGCCTTTTAGGATCTTTAGGCTTCTGGGCTGTTATTTATGATTGCAGAGTTTTAACCACAGCACAAATAATGGTGAGCGTTCCTGCTGCAGACTGTTCATGACTGATTCTGTTTTCCTTCAGTATGACACATTTTTGTCCTTCTAGATTTGCTGGGAAGAGACAGTTCTGAATTGCAGTGCATGTGTTGTGGGTTTTTTCCCAATAAATTTAAGATGCCAGTTACAGCATCTTAAAGGAGGCAACAGTCTTTCATAAGGCAGACAAAAATAATTGATTAATGATTTTGCATTTTTTTAAAATAATAGCATCACTCAGTAAAATTAAGTGCCTATACCTATGAAATAAATAAGTCATTAGATAAAATTCCAGATAGTTTTATTTCGTGCAGTTTATTTAGAAAATCATAATAATCTTGGCTGATGTTATTATTCATGAACTTGGGACTAATCCAATCCCTTGTGCAGCGTGCTTGGAAAATGGACTAATTTCTATCTTACCCTAAGAAATACAACCATATTTCCAACCATTCCAGTTCACTGGATATTATTTACATTTGGTGAACGCTCGTTTTATTGTATTTGAACCCTAAATCCAGTGTGCTCTTTTCCGTGGGAAATATATTATTTATTAATCTTTTCAGCTTCATTTGAAGCACAGATTTACTTTTGGAGGGTTGGTGAATGTCTTTGCATGTTTGAAACAAGTTTGGGAAAAAGTGGGTGGTGGAGCACTTTATGCCTGATACCTGTTGCACTTCTTTCAGTGTTTGCGCTGAATTCTCCAGATATTTCTTTATTTGATAGCCGGATTCAGCTGAAGTCACCTTCAAGACAGACCTAAGGGAAAATTAATTATAAGGGTTTATTTTTTGATTATTCATGCTCAAATCAGTTGTATAATAAGGTCAATATTCAGTCAATATTATTTAATTTTTTTTTTTTACCTAAACAGGACTATTCTCCCAATAGTGAAACTAATTTTTGTTTAAGCTCTTTCTGTCAGAATAGTCCCAAAGCTGTGGTGTTTCTGGGAGTGTGGGAGGTTGGACTGTGCCCCAGCCTTCCCTGGCATGGATTAGGTGATGGCTGTTCATGCTGGGGAGACAAAGTCAAATCATATCAGGAAAGGAATATGGAACTTTTCCACCTGAAACGGATCTTCAAACATTTTTATGCAGTTATTATGTTGAATAGGAAGAGAATCCTCCTTTCTTTCTCCAGCATTATAGAATCATACAATTGTTTTGAGTTGGAAAACCCTCTGGGATCGTTGGGTGCAACCATTCCCCCGGCACTGCCAAGGCCACCACTGACCCATGTCCCCAAGTGCCACATCCACACGGCTTTTAAATCCCTCCAGGCATGGGCACTCCCATCACTGCCCTGGGCTGCCCGTTCTGGTGCTTGACCACCCTTTCAGTGAAGCAATTTTCCCTGATATCCAATCTAAACCCCCCTGGCACAACCTGAGGCCGTTTCCTCTTGTCGTAGGTTTGTGCAATGTATTGCCCAAAGTAATTTCGGAACTGTCTTGGGATGACTTTATGCTGTGTATCCCCTATCACTGCTCTATGCCCAGACATGATTCCTGTGCCTTTCCATGCCTTTAAAACTGAGTGCAAGAGAGAGAGAAAAAAGAACTGAGCAAACTTTTCAAACAGTCTGTACTTCAAGGACACAGAGATTAGCTGTTGCTGCTTCTTGCTGAGGAGCAGAGGAAGTACTGTTCTCACTTTTCAGCCAGTTTTGTTTTTAGGCTCTGCTTCTTCAGAGAGAGACAGAGAGTGGTTTTTCCCGGGACTTTGGTTTCTTTTTCCTCCTCTTCTGGACTTGTTCAGAACACCAGAACATCAGAACCGAGGGACTTTCCACCGCCCCCACGCTGACCCAGCTCCAAGGAGGAGGAGAGAGACCACACCCACAGAAGGACTCTAAAGTCTTTCAGGTTTTCTCTCACAATGAGAGATTTTTGTTATTTAGCATTATTATTATTATTTTCCTCTGTGTTTGTTAAATAAATAGTTTTTATTTTCTTTTTCACATTCCTCCGAGGAAAAATCTTTTTTTTCCCGAACCTGGTGGGGGAGGGGTGGCTGTAACCTGGCTTCCTTTGAGGAGGAGACATTCTTTTTTGAACGTTTCCCTGAAATTTGGCTCAAACCACCACAGGAACCAAAAATGATCAGCTGCCTTTTTACTTCAGGATATTTTTTCAGCCACTGGGTTCTGCAAGAAGCATCTGCTGCACTCTGGCCATCCCTGTTTCTTCTTTGCCATTGGATTCAGTAACATCCACGCCTCTCTGCCATCTCTAGTTGGGATCTTCTCAGCATGGAGACTTTTTGTGCTGTCTAGGAGAACCTTTTGCTACCTTTTGTCTTTTCTATTTTTATTCTCCCGTGCTTGAAAGCTGCAGGGTATTTTTAGTATGGAGTGTCCTGTAAGGTCTGGACCTTGTCATTCTGTGGCTCCCATTTTCTTCTCTGTTTAGAGCTGTTTATGGATTTGTTTGTACTTTGGAGTTCATCTATGTGCAGGTTGGCATTTGCAGGGGAGAGAAAAAGACTCAGAGGGTTTTAGGTCTCATCCATTACTCCCATGTTCTGCTTTTATGGAATAATGGTTCTTAACTCAGAGCTGCTGTTTCTCCTCTCCTGCTGCACAAGCCAGTGTGGAAAGAGAGTGAGAAAATTTCTCACTGGTGTATCGTAGCTGGAAATGCAGATTGTGCTGGGAGTGTCTTAGGTGTGCGCTAAGCTGTGACTGAGAAAGCTCATGGCTAAAATGAACCTGCTCTAATTTGTATTTCTTTGTGTTAAATGCTAGATTTTCTGCTCATTGGATAACTCTTCAATTTCCTTCATCATTAGGCAATTATTAGTGGCTCAGGGTTGCCAGAAAGTAACCCTGAGCCACTAATGTTTTTATCTTTATGTGATACAGACAAAATAATTTTCTTCGCAGAATGGTTTGGTTGGAAGGGGCCTGAAAGGTCACTTTGTTCCACCCCCTGCCATGGGCAGGGACACTTTCCACTATCCCAGGTTCCTCCAAGCCCTGTCCAGCCTGGCTGACTCTTTCCTGTTAGTGTAGGAAAGAATTAGTGCAAGCAGTTTCATTGCTGGAGCCCAGGAATGTCCTGATCCTGTCTCCATCCTGTGTCCTGAAATAGTATGTTTGGAACTTGTCTAGACAGCTTTCTAACCCAGTTCTATTCTTGCAGATGGTTTTCTGGCAGCTTTCATGGAAGACTTTTCAGAAAATGTTCTTGCCTGGGATTTCCAAACTCTAATCAAGAAGATCAAACTAATTTTTGAAGTGTTTGTCTTCTGCTTGTGTCCTTGAAGATGCATAGAGAGGCCTGGTGAAACTGAGACGAGCCTTTTTCATGTCCCCAAATCCACTACTCAGCAGGTTTTTAACAATCCTGTTGATTTAATTTGGGTCATCCCTGTTGAAGGGGAAACATCTAAAGGTTTTGAGGGAAAACTGGCTTCGGTTGCATTTTTAGATGATTCTTCCCCATTTGCTCGAAAGTCAGTTCTGTGTTTTGGGGTTTTTTTCAGAATATCTTGTGAACTACCTGTCACTTCCAACATTTCTCAGGGTCAGCAAATACATTAGCAAAGTACATTCGTCTTCTTTTATGTTAAAAATGCTAATTAAAGCAGGGTAAGTATATCGCCTTCTGTTTTAAAAGATGATTACACACTTAAAAGGCAGTGGCATTGATACAAAAATAAGAAATGGATTTTCTTTTTGGCTGATAAGGAAATTCTTGTTGGTATCATAAACTTCCATTTACAGAAAGTGTTTTGACACATTTTTTTTCCAGTGGTTAAATTAAAGACTTCGGGATTACTGCAGCAGATACAAGTGCTAATATAACTTAAATAACTGGAATGGTTCTAAGTCTGGGATATTTTTGTCATTCAAATGTAGTGCTTTAACAGGGAAGCAACTTGAAAAAAAAATGTGTTTCATATCACTAAATGTGAATCAAATGTATTAAAATAAAGAATTTTAGGCACATACTGTATGAGCAGGGTCTTGGTATGGTTTGTTAAGCAGCAACTTCAAAATAGCTGCTCAAGTATCCAGCTGAATGGGAGCTCATCATAACGTGATAAAATGATCCTTAAATGCTTCAGCTGCTGGGCATAAAGTAAATTTTATTTAGGCATTATTATTGTTGTAACATAGTGTTTGTTAATGAGATTATTATTGGAAGGATTCCCCCTTCTCAAAAAAGCTGTTGACAAATTGGAATGAGATCAGAGAAGAATTATGTGAATTATTGCGGTTTTGTCTTTTAATGGAAACCTAGAGACTTTGGATGCATTTCGTCTGTACAAAGGCTTATCAATTAAAAAGAAATTGTCTTAAATTTGCTGCCAGTATAGACTTTGAGACTATTTCTGGTAGCACTTACAGTGTAAATAATATTTCACGATTCTAATCTAAACTCGAGTATGGGATTCACGCCCTGGAACTAAAACATCCAAACGCTGAACTCCCTCAGTAGGGATTTTGGAGTAGGTATTTGCAGGAGAAGTAGTAACTCCAGTAAGTTAAGAGGTATGATGATCTTAACCAGTGTATGTTTGTGTATCAGCTAGAGGTTGTCTTGGAGCAAAGGTTTTTTTTAATCCGACAAAATCCTCTGGCTTGAAAATGAAATAATAAATGAATATAAACTATAAATAAATGGTAAAATAAATACAGGCTGGAATAGTTCTCCTAGAGTGATGGGCAACTCAATGCTGCCAGAATCTTTGATGAAGAATTGGATGTATTTTCGAGGTGTGGCACTGCTGATGCATCTTAAATGCTGGGGTCAGTTTGGGCCCCTCAGGACAAGACGGACATTGAGGGGCTGGAGCATGGCCAGGGAAGGGAATGGAGCTGGGGAAGGGTCTGGAGCACCAGGAGCTGCAGAAAGAGCTGGGAAAGGGGCTCAGCCTGAAGAAAAGGAGGCTCAGGGGGGACCTTGTGTCTCTGCACAACTCCCTGACAGGAGGGGGCAGCCGGGGGGGGTCAGGCTCTGCTCCCAGGGAACAGGGACAGGAGGAGAGGGAACGGCCTCAGGCTGGGCCAGGGGAGGTTCAGGTTGGATATTTGGGAAAATTTCTTCATGGAAAGAGTTGTTAAGCTAGTGGGGTCACAATCCTTGGAAGTGTTCAAAGAAAGTGGATGTGGCACTCGAGGGCGTGGTTTAGTGGTGAACGTGGTGGTTGTCCTCAGTTAATGGTTGAACTTGGTGATGATCTTAAAGGTCTTTTCCAACCTTAATAACTCTGTGAGATGCTTTAGGTCCACCAGGAGTTATAAAACTGGGAAGATAATTACTGGAAGAACAAAAGCCTGCAGTAATGGGTCTTCTCTCTTTCTGAATCAGGGAGGAAGCAGGGAGCAGGGTTGCTTATTTTCTGTCATCGATCAGATTTGCCAGGGAAAAGAGAAAATAGATACACCACCTCTGTGATTAAATATGCATGTTTCTAATGACTTCGGGAGCAATCCAGATATGGAAGTTTGCAATCCATCTTAGCTTCATTCTTCAGAGTGATCTGAAAACCTTACTCACTTTCTTATTTTTCATTAACTTCATTAGCTGTGTGTGTCATCAGTCTGCAAAAGTTAGAAAGGATAGAAAATAATCCTAATTACAAAAATAATACCCTAATTACAAGATTTTGCTTTGAGGTGTTAATTAACCTAATTCTAATGATCCATGTTCTGAGAAGCAGTGGCAGTTTCTGTTCCATTGCCCTTCAATACGTGTTTCTGGAGACAGACTGATTTATTTGCAGCTCAGAGGATTCAGGGCATGGGTACATGGATATTTTTGATTTGTTTCTTGTTTGTTTCCTATGTTAGTTTCTTTGGAATATTGATTCCATTGGTTGTGCACCTTATAATGGATCCAAGTAGACTTTTTAGAGATCTTCGACTGTTTTATAAAATGCAATAGTTTGTAACTAGAGAGATCTGAGCTTTTGGTGTATTTTAAAGAAGACCTTGATTTTCAGCCAGAGAAATTTAGATGCAGTTTTGCCTTAAGAAAATGGTGCAGTTTTGCCTTAAGCACATGGTTTAAATTACCATATTTAGTTTCCTGTTTGGTAAATTAATTTTCAGTGTCTTTTCTCCCAAGCTCATCAGTGGCTGGTGTTCTTGAATATTATGTGCAGCAAATACTCAGATTGTGAAGAAAGATCATCATCTACTTGTCTCTTTCAAGGGGATGATTAATATTTTCCCCTTAATATACTGGAGTTTCTCTCTTATTTAGTTCTATTTCTCTGTACTCCTGTAGTGCTCTAGAAGTCATTGATGAGATTTCGAACCTTTTACTAATTTATAACGAGGGTATTAAGGATATGTAACTCGTGCTTAGCATATTCAACACAGATTAATTCAATATTGTGCAGATGACCTTTGATGAATACACAAGGAATATTTCTCTGCTGAGTAGAAAATGTCATTTTTGTAGATATCTACTCTTTAAAATAAGTCTTTTTTAATATCCTAAATGAAGTCAGCACTAGAATTTTCATTCTCATTCAGTTTCTTGGGTCAGTGTGGAACAAGGGACTATCTGCACAAATTTTCTCTCTTCCTTCATGAATAAAAGGGTGTTTAGAAAAAAAAAAAGCATAGTCATAGTAAAGTAGCCTTGACACTTACTTTATGTGAGTATTTTTCTTTATAAATTTGTTTTAAAGATGAAAATAGATGAAATTGATTGTACATAACGTTTTAAACTAAGAAATACAGCTTAATTTTCACTTAAGAAACTGGTAGTGTGGAAGAGGATGAACTGAAAGTATTGGGTTTGCATTCCATGGAGCCAATTCCAGCCATCCAGGATAGACTCTCCACTGGACAAGGCTGAGACCTGTGCACTTCCTTGCTCCAAACCCTAATCTCCTTGTACAAACAGTTGTTCTCTAAGTTTTCAGAGAAGGGTTTTGGAGAAACGAGATCTGCAGCAGGAATTAATTTTTCTGATTTGTTTCATTTTGCTCCCTAGTAATGAAAATGCATCTGCTTATGCTGATAATGAATACTTCCATTGGAAGGTGTTCATGTAGGAGCATAATGCATGCAGTGTGCTGAATGGCTACTGAGTATGGAGTTGTTTCCAGGGGATGTGTATTAATCTATTCAATATTCTCCCAGAGAATTACACGTATCTACACCCTTAGTGTGGAATGATTAAGCTTTTACACTTTGCCTGGAATATTTTAATTGCCAGGTAGCTTTATCGTTTTCTGACAAAAAGTTGACTCAAAGTTGACTCAAAAATTTGAGGGAAATGCATGCAACGAGGCATAACATCTAGATCTATTTTAATATCTATATCTATATATCTCTTTCTTTCTCTTCTTTCTTATCTGTCTTCTCAGTCCATATTCTTTAAATCTGCTTCAATTCCTATGTTCTACTACATAAGATTTCTCTGAATGCTTCCATAGGCTGTAATATTTATGGTCTTTATTTGTTTTTAAGCTGCAGGACTCAGTGCATTCATGTATGTGCACTGTGATATTGTTGACTGTTGGAATGCTGTGGATAAACAAAGTTTGTGGTTGTGTTTTCACCCTTTATGGAAAAGTAAATGGGTTTTATTTGAGCAGCTCCTGTCTGACGTGACTGAAGTACTTGCTGGAGTAGCTGGAACCATGCAGGTGTATCCTTGGTTTAGTGCTGACTGTGATCAGTGAGTTAATTTTATAATGGTCCATGCCCTGTAAAAGGAGTATTTCTTTATGAGCCACTTACAGGAAGATTAAATCCACTGTCAAATAATATCTTCATTTTGGAGTTTCTGAATTCAACAGCGTTCCAGCTCGTATGTTCAGGATGTATCAGGGTCACATAATTTAGTTCCAGCCAGAAATATCTGCCACTTTACACACAACCCTTCTCATCCACAGTGTATTTATAATGGCATCATTGCAACTCTCAAGGATTCGTGAAAGAGAATTTAATTGTGCTTGTGTTTGGACACAGAAGAAGAAAGTCTGGGCTGTGAGCTGCATCTGTCCCCTTCCCCGTGTGGCAGACAGCTCTGGAGACAGAAGTTTCTATTTCCTTGCTGTTTTGCTTGGCCAGTATGAAGAAATTAGGAACATTATCTTCTATTTTCGTATTTTGCTTGGTACCTTGCTGCTAGAGATTTCAGTCTCTTTGTTAGGGGCTTTCCTGTGTTCCCACCTTGGTTGTCTGTCAGGTTTTGTTTTACCCTCCCAAAGGGCATCTTGTGAGTCCATCTCTCTACTTAGATTTTAGTTTGTTTTGAATGTTGTGTAGAAAGGAGCTTTTGGTTTTTGTTAAAGAAAAGGTGGGGAGGACAGTTTTTGACACAGGTGGAAATTGCAGCAGTTGTACTGCTCTTTAGGGGATTTGGTCTCTTTTAAAAATTAACTTTCTTCTAGCAGTAGACAGGATGCAGGAGTGGAAATTATTGTAATCATCATCTGAGAGCTTTTCCAGGTGTTTAAATTTTACTGAACAAAAGTTACGAAGCACTTTGAAACCGAAGCCTGAAATTTTAAGCTCAATGTAGCAGATCGCTGCATAATATTTTATACATCTTTAATGAGAGATTAGGAAAGCATTTGTTCTGCACACCCCTCAGCCTTTTTCACTGAACTCAGAGTGTCCAAGAGTAAAATTGATACAATCAAGTTACACAGCTGTGTTCCTTTTTCAAGTGATTGCCCCTGCAGTTTTCTCACTAAACTTACTAGAGAGTGTGAGGGATGCTGGCTGTGGGGTTTGTGCTTTGTGTTTTTTGGGGTTTTTGGTGGGTTTTTGAGTTTTGGGAGGTTTTTTTTGGTCAGTTGATTTCAGTACTTTTTATTTCTTTTCTTTGTTTTGTTATTATTTTGTTTTTACAACCCAGCACCAGCCCTTTAGGCGGGATGAGCCAGCAAAGACGTTAAACATCCACAGGTCTTTTATTTTACATCTCTCATGGAAATGAGATGAGAAGCCTGGAGTACCAGTCTGTACTGAGCTGTGTGAGTTTTGAGTATAATCAAATAGTGGGTTTATGCATACTTTTGTCAGCAGAGAAATTAGAAACCAATTATGTCAGAAACTAAGTCAGAATAAATTAAGATGCTTGTATGAGCTTGTATGAGCATCTTTTCATTAACAGTGATGCTGCTAAAGCTGATTTGCCTTGAAGTGGGATAGATCCTTCAAAGGTCTTTTGCAGCCTTTCCTGCAACACTGCTGGGACAGGGAAGCCAAAGGGTCTTTAAGTTTGTGTAACATCCTCATTCTCCTGGGCTCCCCTCTAATCCTTTGCTCTCAGCAATCACTGGTTTTGTCCCCAGGCACCATCCTGTTCCAAAATACCTATAAAACTAAGGAATTGCGTGTCAAGGAAGTGTGATTAAATATTTTTGAACTGGAAGGAAAAGTACTGAAAATATTAAAGGTCTCATTCTTTATGGAAGGGAATTTTGTGAAGGAAAGCAGTTTTAGAACACTGGAGGCGAGGGAGTGAGAAGTTCAGTTTCAGATTTTAGCTTCCTGTAGTGACTTTATGAAGGATTGTCTTACTACTCCCATTTGACCATTTTTGTCTATGCTTTCAAATACTTCCCTTGGCCAAAAAAATATCTAGTTATTAGATCATCAGTCTAGGTCCTGTATTCCTTCTCTTTTTTTTTCTTCCTCCCTATTCTTCCTGGATATATGACCTGGGTCTTAAATTTTTTTTAGAATCATTGCTTTTAAAAAAAAATTTAAAATCACTGCAATTTTTAACCCAGAGACTGATGTGCCTTTCTTCAGGCCACACTCTGTGGTGGTCCTTGATTTTCTCTGCCAACCTCTTTAAGCAGGTCCTTGATTTTGCAGTCGTTGTGCCAGTGTTCCTTAAGGCTCCCATGGTAACATCTGGTTCCAGGTTCTTCTTTACCCTTGACTCTGACAAATCTTTTGATTTCGTGTGTTTTTATTACAGGAAAGGGCAGAAATCAGCAGGGTTGCATTTATGAGTTTAGAATTACCTGTTTTAGAGAAAATCGTTTCAGGTTAACAGCCTGGTGGGTCTGGATTCATTGGCTGGTTGCATATTGAGTTTCATGAGGCTGATTTAAAGAAGTCTTCATTGGAAAGTCAGTCATGTTACAATTGTTCTGTGGAACTGGCAGTCTGAGCTGCAAATTTAGTTGCAAATTTCAGATTGAGCTGCTGGTGAATACAAAGGTAATGCACACTCTGGACGAGTCGACTCAGTTGCGGTGAGTCAGTAGCTCTTCCAATGTGTCTTTCACTGATGTGGCCATCAGGAAGCTGAGGCTTCAAAGGAGGATATAAAATTGAATGTAATGTATCATTTTTTATGCCACTTTTCCCCATCTCACCACCCAGCACTGTACAGAACATTATCTTGCCGATTTCCTCGTCAGTGGTTGCTCCAAACTTGTGCGAGGTTGTGTCGAGCTGGGGATGTGGGGCTGTCACTGTGCACTCTGTGACGTGATGGATTTGTCACCACAGCTCCTCAACACTCTGCAAGAAGCTTACTGAGCCAGAAAATGGATGTGTGTAATCAGCATCTAATTTCACAGAAGTCCAGCAGGGAAGCCTGTGCTGGGCTCCAGCATTTCCATTTCCATAGGGTGGAACTATCAAAACCTAATTGTGGCATCAAAATGTGCCTTTTGCTGGAGTCATTAAGTCCCACTTTTGTCCACTGAGAATATGTGGGAAACTTGATAGTCATGGAGCCTTTATTAACATTTGTAATTTCATTTTATACTCCTGCACAACTCATTTTTACTTTTCATGAGATTTGTATGATGTTGCTTGTCCTTGTAAATTTATTTATTGTGGACTTACTTCAGTAAACCTCATGCAGGTTACTGAAGAACATGACATAAAAAACATGATCTGAGGCTTTTTTATCATGTTTTCTTCTGGTTTGACACATTTTCATTTGAAGTAACTAAATCTCTGTGTTTCAGATGTTTCTGAGACTTAGTCGAGATTTAGGCTTAATAGATTTTGGGTTTAGTTAAGATTCTTGATAAAAGTTAAGAGTCTTGATACAAGGTGCATATGTGAAAAAATAATAGGCTTTTGCATTACATTTTCCATATTGATGAAGTCAACACGTTCTGTGGACTGTATTGATCAAGTCTGGTTAACCACCTTAGCCTTGAATGCTCAATTATTTCATGGCAAGATTCACACATTACTCAAATATTTTTCCTTTTCTAGGAGGTGTTTTAGAGGAGGGTGATCCATCCACACATGCAAAAGAGGGTGGGGAAGGAAGGAGGAAAAAAAAAAGGTTTTATTGAGTCAGATTGATGCTGGTTCTAAATGAATTTGGAAAATATGTTTTTAATATTTTTTCCCCCATGTAAGACTTTAGATTATATCATATCCCCCAGCACAGTTAATGCTCTAAAATTGCTTCTGCTTGGAGTTGAAATGCAAATGATGGTTCACCAAT
This sequence comes from Machaerirhynchus nigripectus, assembly GCA_013397975.1. Classification (NCBI taxonomy): domain Eukaryota; kingdom Metazoa; phylum Chordata; class Aves; order Passeriformes; family Dicruridae; genus Machaerirhynchus; species Machaerirhynchus nigripectus. Next base: position 588,392 of record VZRQ01002785.1, on the reverse strand, counting down.
TATCAGGCATTTCTGTTTGCTGTAACCTATTTATTCATTTAGCACACGCCTTTATTTTTGTAAGTCATTCCACACAGGGAAGCACAAGGCAGCTGATCCATTCCCATGGGAGCACCAGCGAGCCAGTCAGCCCTTCTGCAGCTGGAGGGATGGGAACTGGGTGTACTGGGGAGCAAATGGTGGGGATCTGGGAAATCACAACCCTTCAGGGGCTGAAATGCTCGTGGAACGAGTGCTCACGGAACAGCCGTGTCTGACTTACTCTGAGCACGTCACCCAAAACAAAGAAACTGCTTGCAGACTTATCCTCCCAAGGTACATTTTTATGACAACGATGTTGTCCCTGAGTCTCTTACCAGATGTTTATAAAAGATCAGCAGAATCTGGTCACAGTGAAAACCTGACCTGCCTTTGCCTTGCTTCAGAAGTGGCTGATTGGAATAAAACGCTGCTGGATGAGACAGCTGAGCAGTCATCTTACTTCATGAAAGAGGAAAAATAACAAAAAATTCAAGTATTTGGAGAATGCCTTAGGCAGTTTGAAATTTTTGGAGCTCAGTGGAGGGATTGCTGTTTTGTGACACACGTTTGAGGTGCTGTAGTAGTGCAGGGATGATACACCAGTATGCTTTGAAAGAAAATTTCTGTAAAACATTAGTGTTTGCTCCACAGGTTTTTGCTAGTATTTGTTTCTTCCGTGGCATGGTTGCCCAGCAGTAGGATACAATGAGAACACATTCTTTTTATCCAAACTTTATGAGCTCATCCAAAATTGGAGTATTTGTAAGCATTACCGAAATTGGAAGATTGGCAAGAATTATGTTGTTATTTTTGGTGAGGCCCTGGCACAGGGTGCCCAGAGAAGCTGTGGCTGCCCCTGGATCCCTGGAAGTGTCCAAGGCCTGTCTGGATGTGGCTTGGAGCAGCTTGGGACAGTGGAAGTTGTCCCTGCCCATTGCAGGGGGTGGAATTGGGCGATCTCTAAGGTCCCTTCCCACCCAAACCATTCCATGATTTTGTGATTCTCTGATTATCAAGTTACACAAACGCTGCTGATTTAAGATCTGCATTACTGAAAGCAGTGGTTTTTTATAGCCTGACATAGGAGAATGAAATAATGATTTTTTTTTTTAAATAGGGGTGAAGAACTGAGATGTTGGGAAAAGGACCTGGGAGCTTTTGAATTGTTCCTGCTTATTGTTCATTTTGAGTTTTGTACAGTAGAGAGGTGTGGAAATCACTTGGCCACGTTTTGGAAAAGGTTCAAGGTGGAATTGAAAGCCAAAGCAGCCAGTTCCACGCTGGGCAGCCTGTTCTCCTGCTGGTGCTTTCCTGAACTGCACCTCTGAGATGCAGGAGATGGGGATGCTGGGTCTGCTCAGCAAACAGGCTGTAGAATACTGGCAAAATAACACTTTGGAGTGATACTGGCCTGGAAGTGGTGAAACCACTGTTGGTGATCTTCTTCACAAAAACGTAGTGCAGTATCAACACCCGGAGCGTGAAACTGGAGCAAGAGGGAGGATATAATTTCATGTAAATCCATAAATATTTGAAAGCCGAGTATTAGTAGCAGATTGTCTCAAGCCTAATATTCTCTACTTATTTGTTTATGAGCTGAGAGGAATTAAAATTTCTACTTTCTAGTCCTTACAAGTTTGTGCTGTGAGAAATACTGTGGCATTTATAACGTGGGATCTTGTAATTCTGTTGCATGACTCTGGGATTTACTGGTTCATTTTTATGCACTTGATTTATGAAAGCAATTGAAACTCCTGCTAATTTTACTGCAAGTACTTGCTTAGTGCTAAGGACATACTTACGTGCTGTGCTGGGTACAGGTTTTCCTTGAAATTCCTCCCTGATAAGAACTGGAACTTTCAGTCTTCTGTTTCTTTTCAGCTGCTGCTTGCTATGAACAAGTGGCAGTTAAAAGAAAAATTAAAAAAAAAACAAAAAAGAAAAATGAAAAAAAATAGGATCTTACTCCTTTTAGCCTGTGATAGTGAAAATCAATAGGACTGCCCTGGATTGATTTTTGTAGCTCTACTAAAGAGACATTTTTCTTAAATGATACAGTCTTAATTCTTTTTATAGTTGCGTAAAAATATTTTAAACATTTATGTTAACTTTGCTGTTAATGTGCCACAGGAAATTGCCTGTAAAATACATTTTTAAAAAGCATTAGGACTGATGAAAGTTGTACGTTGTAGATTCCACAAGTATCCTTGGATTTATTTTAAATCACATATGCTTTTAGATACAGATTCCTACATGTGAATGTAAAATCAAATTATTCAAAAATGGAATAAACAGAAGTGCTTTTCCTTGTGAGGGAGCATTACAGATAAAACCTTTTTTTTTAAAAAAAAATCTCTATTTTGCTAAAGAAGATAATTCAAGCTTTAAAATCCTGGGGGTTTTTTTAGATGTTAGAATAAAAATTACACATCATGGCCTTAACTATGCAGGGACTGCAGAAAGGTAATGAAAATGGTGCTGCAGCAGAGGTGTTTGTGCCATACCCTGGCACAGCACACGAGGAATGTTTCCCATCGCTCATTCAGCTGCTCCAGCACATCTCTGCGTTCAGCACTGGGAGATCTGGGCAGATTTATGGCCATTTCTGAACATATCCGTGGAGCTGAACAACCCAGTTTCTAGGCAATTCTTACACAGATTTTGCAGGTAGGACTGAGTATGTTTTTACCAGTACTCTGGCAGCCAAGAAATAATTTTTTCGGTGGCAAAAATCAGTTCTATTGACATTTTCTTCCAACCTTCTAAGAGGATAACACATTGACACAGGAGTTATCAGCTGCTATGTCCAGGCAGCCCCTTTCAGAGGCAAAGTCCTGCTAAAAACCAGCCAAACCCCCTCAAGGATGGATGCTTTGGTAAGATCTGGGGCTGGGAAGGGCTGTCAGGCTGAGCTGGGTGTTGCCATGTCTCCTGTCTTTGAAGCAGTGTCCGGGGGCAGGTGCCTGTGGGAGATTGCTTGGCTCCATAAATTTTCAGGGATCTCTGTCCTTGAACCACTGATTGTCAGGAGCCAAGACTTCCCAAGCCTCGGACTTGGGCAAGAAAGGAGGTAGAACATGAAATTCATGAAGGTTTCCCCAAAGGGGGTGTGCGGGGAGGAAGATTTGCTCTCTCCAGTCGCTCCCCTCCCTCAGTTTTTTGTTCCAGTTCCACTGCCTGTTGTTGGAGGCAGTCATTTGACTCTCAGCTAGTTCTTGTCAGCACTTTTTGTGGTGTTTGTACAGGGTATAAGAAAAGTGGAATATTACAGTTACCTCCTGTAACAGGGACAAAACTTGATCAAGTGAAGAGAACTTGGTGCCGCGAATCTTGATGTGTTTAAAACTTTTAATGCTGCCTGAAGTGACGTTGTCAGGGGGAAGCCATGGTTTAGGTGCAGCTGCTGTGGAATGAGATTTATTCCCTGGTTTCACTGTCAGTAAAGCTGTGTCAACTGAATGGTATTCTTATTTTTTCAGTATTTTAACTAAAGGTCCAGCCAATGGAATGGAGAAATGCCTTCAACAAGCCCGAGCTGGGGCTGGAAGCCTGCTGGGAGACAGAATGAGGAGTCAACATAACCTTGGCAAAGTGCAAATGATAATCTGAAAATACAGAATCTAATTCAGTCCAGACAATTAGAAAGCTCTGCCTTTGGCCAAGTGTAATTAACTGCATAAATACACATCAGTGACCTGCCATCGCAGAGGAGACCAGGAGTGGTAGTGCCTCATAGATGAGCATGGCAAGAGTGTTGTGATTTACTAAACAGGCCTGCACTAAATCAGCTGTGGATCAGAAATGAACTTTCCTGAAAAATATTCCTTCTATGCTTTTCAGCCCTGGGGGAGCTCTGCTGGTCAAGTAAGGTCATAGAATCACAGAATATCCTGAGCTGGAAGGGATCCACAAGGATCGAGTCCAGCTTCTGGCCCTGCACAGACACCCCAACAATCCCACCCTGTGCATCCCTGGGAGCGTTGTCCAAACGCTTCTGGAGCTCTGGCAGCCTCGGGGCCATGCCCATTCCCTGGGGAGCCTGGGCAGTGCCCCAGCACCCTCTGGGGGAAGAGCCTTCCCTGAAATCCGACCTAAACCTCCCCTCAGGTGACCATTCCCCCACAGCTTCAGCCCTTCCCTTGGGTCCTGTCACTGTCACAGGGAGCAGAGATCAGTGTCTGTCCCTCCAAGATTTAATATGACGCCCAGTTTAAGCCCTGCACTGAGGAGAGATTTGTGTTATAAGATAAGAATGGTAGCAAAGATCAGAAATCTCGCAAACATGACTTCCTGTGAAAAATGGGACAAACTGGAGCAGTTATTCTAAGGAAAGGTGAGTGAAGTGGAATGTAGCAGTTCTTGAATACATGAGGAGGCAACGGGACAATTTGTTCTCTGTGGCAGGAGTGGGTAGGAAGAGAAATAATGGACTTAATTTCCAAAGGGGAAGATTGCAAATTGATATCGGAAAAAGCTCTCTTGCACTAAGACTAGGGAAGCATTAAAATAGATTTCCCAAGGAAGTGATGCAGTGGATGGTATTCATACAATCACAGAATCCTCAAAGTTGGAAAATACCTCTAAGATCATTGAGTCCACCCATCAGCACAGCACCACCATGTTCACCACTAAACCTTGTCCCCAGGTGCCACATCCACACATTTTCTGAACACTTCCAGGCACGGTGACTTCACCACTTCCCTGCACAGTCTGTTCCAATGCTGGACAACCCTTCCTGTGAAAAACCTTTTCCTGATACCTGATCTAAACCTCCCTTGGTGCAGCTTGGGGTCATTTCAAGGTCTTTAAAACCAGAGAAGATCCCAGTTCTGCTGTGCCAGTGCCAGAAAGGACAGAGGGGTGGAGCTGGTTCTATTTTGGAGTGAGACAGCCCAAATATTTTTTCACCCTTTCCATGCATATGGTGCAGAATGATTTTTTTTGTCTGTTTGTTTTGCTGAATTTCATTCCTTTGCTTTTCTGACCATCAGTGAGTAGCGGCATGCACAGCATCTCTTTGAAACAACAACAGCTTTATGTATATCCTTGTTTTTTCCTCTCTGTGCATACCTTTTTATTTTAGCATTGAAGTTTGTCTCCCATTTTATCCCTAAATGCAGCAAGTGTCCTCTGTGCCGCTTTGTGGTCAGCTTTAGTTTGATTAATTTCATTAGCATAATAGTGGATTTTATGCATACTGTGCCATCTGTTTCCTTTCCACTTTATTCATATATCAAATGCCAGAATTGTTCTTGAGTTCTCGGGTATCTTTCCTATGTCCTTTTATTCCTGTGTCCTTTTATTTATTATGTCCCTTTATTCATTATCCTTCAGCTAAATTTGAAGGCTGAAGTATTTCACTTCCAAGATCTCTATCACAGGCCCGAGAGGAAATAGGAGAACTGATGGGGACCTTTGATGAGCAGAGGTACTCTGAGTATGTAAGATCTTGAGTCCAGGGATCTTAGCTGTTACATTTTAATTACATTTATTATTGAGTTATATTATTCTGGGGTTTGGGAAAGGTTATGACTACAGTCTGAGCAATTTCCTGAAAAAGAAAAAAAGATGTGAACAAACACAAGGCATAATGTTGAGATTTTTGTCATAGAGCAAGCAGGAAAGGTTATGATGCTTTTTTTGACATTTCTCCCATTTCAGTTCTCAAGACATTTTTCTTTAAGAAGAAAAAGACTGTCAGATTCTGCTAGTCCAAGAAAGCTGTAAGATTTTTATTAAGTGGTGGGATTGAGATCAAGGACTGGGTCGAGAATAAACAACCACACACCCTGTCTTCACACAGAGACTGATAATCACAAATAATGAGAAATGCAATTTTAACTAAATATTGTGGGAGTCTTCATGATGTTTTGCCTTTTTCTGTGAAAATTCTCTGCTGTTTCTGAAAGGGTGATTCTTTCTTCTGTGTTAAACAGAAGGAAGGAATGTGCTCCTGGGGTGTGTGTATGTGTAGGTTTCCATTTTTATTATTTTTAGAGACTGCATAGCTTCAGGTCAGCACTGAGGCTTCTTATTCTCCTAACAAATCATTCCTTTCCACTTAGTCTGAAAGAGCCTAAATATTCTTGGTGAGGAAGTTCTGGCTTCCCCCTGAGCTGGTGCTCAAGTTTTGAGACTAATAAGCAACCTAACGCCTTCTTAAAAATGGGGGAATTTATCGGCTGGAGATAAATCAGCAGCTCCTCTTCTCGTGGCAACAGGATTTTAAATGGGGACTTTATCTGTGAGTGCAAGCTGTGCCCCCAGTCAGAGCAGAGCAGAGTTGGGATTCATTACTCAGGCAGAAGCATCACGTGCCGTGTGAATAATGGCACCTATTTGGACTTCAGTCCCTTCCCAGCCTCTGCTGGAGCTGCAGAGTTTATCAAAGATGTTGAAATAGCAGGGGGACAACAGCCTTCAGGGCTTCTGTGGCTAAACAGGAAATACTTGGGGTTTTCAAAAGCTAGCAGGTGTGAAAACCTTTGCTTGGGCAATCAAATATTAAAGTTAATCATTTTTTCCGTTTATAACAGATTGTATTTAAGAGATCATAAATACTTAATGACTTGAATTCATTTTCTGGCCAGAAGTATTTAACAGATGTAAGTGGGTTTCTATGGTAATTGTCTGAGGTTGTCTAACTTAATGTCCTTTCTGTGACTCCTGTTTCATTTATGAATAAAAGTGAATATTTAAGCCTCATGAACGTATTACTTCCACCTGCATTCGCCTCTGTGGGAAAACATCAGGTTATTTAGATTGCAAGTTTGCTTGGTGGTGACACATATGGGGAATATTGAAGGTGTTCTGTGTGTGAATTGTGTTTGTAAAACAACATCTGTCACTTAAAGGCAAATCCTACCTCATTTAGAGGCAAGGTTTGTTGTTTGCCCCTTGTTTTCATGTTACGATTTTTCTTTTACATGTAATTTAATTTTATCTTACCTACTCTGTAGTCAATATTATTTTTAAAAAAATACCCACAATATTTTCTATGAAATCTGAATTCCCAAGCAAGCCTTTGGGGAAGAATAAACGTATCAGTGGTTATTCCAGTACTGAGCAGCTTCTAATTCTTCTGTAAATCTGAATATATTAATAAAAACAGTTTCTGTTGTCTAATCCTGCGGGAAATCTTTGGGTGCTGACCTGGGTTAATTTAGTTGCTTAAGAATGGAACCTTTCCTCCTGATTTTATTTTAAGTAATTTGTATTCACAGTCATGGATATACATTTTTCAAATTATTAAAATCAACAATAACAGCAACTCTTGAATACACAGAGGAATATTAGAAAAGAGAGGATGACACCCAGAAAATTTGAATCTTTGTAATTATTTCTTGTGTGGCACAGGGATCTATTTATCCTCCTGAAAACAAACATCTCCTGCTATTCAGGGTGTAATCCCATCCTTAATTTCATATAAATACTTCAGAAAAAGATACTTGTTCTATTTAGACTCATCCTTCTTAATTGCTGATGTTTTCAAGATGTTGGCTAAGATGTTTATCAAGCTTCAGGGAGTTTTCTTGTCAGCTAAAAGCAATTCCTTCATGAATTACCAGTGTTAATAATTCTGTGGATGTGTTTGTGAGCGCCGCCCCTCTGTTGCGGACCTGTGTGACTCCGCTGGGATGAGTGCAGTGAAATTCTTCTTCCAAGTTTCTCCTGAAGTTGTGGATTAACTTTCAAAAATTCACCGTAAATCAATGTATTTTTGTTTTCTGGAGATGGTGTTTTCCTGTTCTGGAAATAATCTGACCAACTGGTTAAAAAAAAAAAATTTGCTTACTAGTTTGTATCAAAATGCAGGTTCTTGGTTTGCACAGTAAAGTGTAGAGATTTGAGGAATCTCATAATTCCTTAAATTTCAGAGTGCTGATAGTTTTATTTAGCTGAAATATATGCCCTGAGCAGTCTCTCCTCTTCCTTGTGTAATGTAGAGCTGATCAAACCCTTCAGAAGGGTTTTCCACAGGATGTGTTTCTTATTTTCTTCTTCCTCCTTTTTCCTTCTTCCAGTTCAATATTAAAAACAAACAAAACCTCAGATACCCCAACAGCCTTTGTTAGGCATCTGCTTTTCTATATCTCACTCCCACACCTACTTCTAAAACCTCTTTCCACCTTTCCAACTGTGTGTCAACACACCAAATCACATTAATTTGGCCTAAAATTTATTGGAAAACCAGTTCTCTTGACAAAGACCTTCAAACTTAAAAAGAGGCATTTGAAATACTAAGTGGTTTACTTAATAAATAGTAATAAATAAGTGTAATTTGTAAGGCTGACATTTATTTTTCAGTCCTTAATGCTAGTTCGTAGGAAACTCCTTTTAGTTGGCCCTCTGTCATCAAAACTTTTGTGTACAGGAAGGGTTTGGCTGTTTATTTTTTAAGGAGAAAACTTGAGGCAAAAAGTAGTAGGAGAAAGGAAATAATTGGAGCAAAAGAGCAACACCAGCTTGCAGTACAATCCTGATTGAATTTTGAAATGTCGTGTTTAAGTGGGTAGCAATAGAGCCTGAATGTGTTGTCCTGCACTAAATGTAAGAAATTTCATTTGCTCCTTCTGCCATTGTTTTATTTTAAATGTCAAGAGTCCCAAGGAGGATTGCCTTGAAGAGGTCCAATATTTACATATTGAGTGGAAAAAGTGCAAGGTCATGATTTTTGATAGCTAAATCCTAAACAGCAGCTAAACACTGAAGTGATAGAACCAATCTTTGCACGAGAGCTCTTACTCCTGCTGACTAACACTATATTATCATCTGTATGGAGTCATTTGAGCAGCCTGGTGTTGGGTTTAAATTCACAATAATTGGCCATAGTGGGCTTAGCACGAGTTCAACTCGACCAGATGGTGAATAAGACAATTTATTTGAGCCAAGTGGAAATCTGGTGTGGTTGTGGCTGCTGGTGGAGCAGGACCAGCAGCTGCGAGCCGTCGACTGCTGTTCATGATGGGCCAGGGCTGCTGCCTAAAAAAGATCCTTGTTGGGGCTGCAGATGAAAAAAACCCTGTTCTTGTGGAAGAGGAGATGCAGTGGCAGCTCTGGCAGGGAATCTTTCCAGTACAGTTTTGCAACAATCAAATAAATAGCCTTTTATATCTCTCTTATCCTGGTGGCACCACCAAAACTTCACACATTTGCATTAAAGAAAGTACTGGTTTCAATTACTCATCATTCTGTCATCCTGGTGGGTAATCCCCATAAATAACAAATCACAGAATTTGCTTTGACAGATAAATCTTAGTGAAGGTTTTGTTCAGTGATGCAGGATTATTTTCTAAAGTGATTTAACAGCAAACTGCTTTCTGTTAACTCACTCCTGAACGTACCTGGCTTAATCTTTTACACTACAGAAATGTAATTCTCTTTAAAATCATAAGGGAATATTTTCTCCAATGACCCACAACTATGTTCTTTGTAACAAAAAAGAAAAGAAAAAAAGAAGAAGGAAAATCAGGTATTTTCTTCCTTCCTTGATAATGACATTCACATAGTTTACAGCAAGTAGCAAAAAAGAGAATTTATCTAGAAACAGTGCAGGAGATGCATTCATATTTAAATTAAACTTTAATCAATTAACACGGTTAATAAAAAGAGGTTCATTATATCTAAGATAAAAGAACACAAACAATACCCAGCCCAAGTATAAACACGCTCCTTGAAGCAGCAGTAGGAGCAGCACTTAGCTTAATGTGCAAGCTTTCAAGTGGCAGAGTGGAGGAATTTTTATGTTTAGTTTGACTAAATGCTTGTTCTTTTAATCCTTTTTCTCTGCTTTGACTGTGGTACTTAACAAACATTTCCACTCACAGATACTAATCTTAGTATTACTATCCCCAGTCTCTAGGGTCTCCTAGGTTATACTATGGATGGTATTTTCACCAGCTGTTACACATTCCCTGTGGTCACTCCCCAGAACTTCTCATATCGTACATTCAGCTGTATTTATTTGCAGATTTTTGGACTTTTGTGAGTCAATCCTTGTGGGGTTTTTTTTTGCTACTTAGAGATGTACAGATTTCTACTGACTTTATGCATGGCTCTGAAGGCAAAGAAATTAAACTGCATCCCTGAAGACTTATGTTGGGTGGTTTTCAACATTTCTGAGTAGCATTTGTGAAGAACAGCCATTCTTTGCTTGAGCACTATTTAGTGGGAAAGGAAATTTGTGTTACAGGGCTTTGTGTTCTCTAACCATTATGCTGGAGAATTTTGGCATTTTTAAAGGCTTTCCTTTTAATAATTAAAGAAAACAGTTTAGATGTGCTTGTTAAGAAGCTGACTGAAAAGATCTGCTCTTTTTCTTTTTTAATTTTTAGCAGTAATAGCCTACTGAGATAATTGTTGTTAAAATGTAGTATGGAATTATATGCTGTTGAGGATGACATCTCTGTTAAATAGCTTATTCTTACAAATACAGCCTGAAGTCCATATATTTAGTGCTAATTAATGCATTTGGGTTTTAGTAAAAAGCTTATTTTGTGTCTCTTTGCTCCTGTCAGAATGAGCTGAAAACCAATTTAATGTGACTTCGTGTTTCAGACACACCAACTTCTCTTTGGCACCTGCTGTTCTGTTCTGCCAATTGCTACTTAGTGCTGGGAGTATGTATCAGATTCTTTTCTTTTGCATTTCTAAGGCTTTTCTTGGCTGTCACTGCCAGTTGAGGTTATTTCCCTTCAAATTTTGTAATTTTGTTGTTTCCCTCACCACAGGGTTAAGTTTAATCCAAAGTTAATGTTATTGTGGTGCTGTTCAGAAAATCGGTGCTGATGGTGGCAGTGGCAAGAGATGGTGGGTTAGGAAAGAGTATTTAATTTGCAGCAGGAGGGGAAAACAGCCTGAACTTTGCCATGGGGGAGAAAAACACAACCCTAAAATCAGGGATCAGGTAGGCAGACAAGTGCCTAGTGCTGGGGTGATCAGGAAGCTTTAGGTACCATATGTGGTGGCATAATTAGGTGTATTGCTCATGGTTCTGTTGAAACAAACAAAGGAAAAAAAAATGTTGATGTCTCCCCAGCTAGATCTGTCTGGTGTGTGTGGGACAGAAGTGGCTGTTCGTTCTGTGTGGGATGATGTTGCTTCTCTCTGTTCTTCTGACAACAAAATCTAGAACAGCAGGAGGAGGACAGAGATGGATCAGTTCCTAGCGAAGCCTGGGAGAAAGCCAGTGCTTACTTCTAGTTTGACCAAAGGAGGTTTCTGGAAATGTTCTCTTTTGCCGTGTCTGGAGTTCTGTCTCTGAACAACAGGCTGTTTGAATTAGCATCTGTAGTGCCTTGGCACATCCCCAGTGATGAAATTCCAAAATAAATATGCATCCAAAGGAGTGTGGCCAGCAGGTCGAGGGAGGAGATTCTTCCCCTTTACTCTGCTTTTGTGAGACCCCACCTGGAGTGCTGGGTACATTTCGGGTGCTCTCAGCATAAGAAGGACATGGAACTGTTGGAACAAGTCCAGAGGAGGCCATAAAGTTGAGAAGGGGACCAGAGCACCTCCCATGTCAAGACAGGCTGAGAGATGAGGCTGGAGAGGAGAAGATTGTGTGGAGACCTCACAGCACCTTCCGGTATCCAAGGGGCTACAGGGAAGCCAGAGTGGGATTCTTCATCAGGAACTGTAGTGGTAGGACAAGAAGTAATGATGTGAGCGTGAAATAGGTGAAATTTAGGTTAAATACTGGGAGGAAATTCTTCTCTGTGAGATTCTGGCACAGGTTTCCCAGAGAAGCTGTGGCTGCCCCATCCCTAGCAGTGTCCCAGGCCAGGTTGAATGGGGTGTGGAGCAACCTGGGCTAGTGGAAGGTGTCCCTGCCCATGGAAGGGAGTGGAACTGGGTGGTCTTTATGGCCCCTTCCAACCCAAACCGTTCTGTGATTCTGTGTCTGTGTTCCAGCATAGCACAATACCCTTGTAATGCATGGAATATGGTCTGCTGAAGAGTGATGTGTGACCCCTGAGTGGGTGAGGTGGTTTTCTCCAGTGGCAAATCCATCCTGTGTATGACCATCAAAAGACAGCTTTGAATCTCGTTTTAGCTGTATGGTAATGACTTGAACGCTCAGTCTGTTGCTATTAAAAATACCCCAAAAAGATCCAAAGCAACCTTTCCACAGACCCCAGCAAATATCTCACACAAGTTGTTTGTAATAAT